>JAUCNO010000044.1:2673168-2685144 GCA_032353835.1 Enteromius viviparus
TTCAGTTTTATTCTCTGACATCTGAAAAAAAGCCACGCGCTCCCGCCGGCGGGAGATCCGACTTCAGACGGTTAAACAGGAAACCAAAGCACTAAAGGCCTCAGTGCTCTTAAAACCTTCAAGTAGTCCAAACCTGTATGAATTTTCATTTTTGGGTGATCTACTCGTTTAATGTTAAACCAAGCTAACTGTAATGTCTATAGTCAAAAGTCAGGACAGCTTTTAACTACATTACCTTCAAAACTATATTAATATCTTCTGATCAAACTTCTAACAGACCCCATAGTACACTATACAAACAGAGATAAAGTCTAGAACACAGTTTCACACCCTTACTAGTTTACAAATATAAACTTGGTTACTAAGCAAAACAAGCAGGACCATGGTTACACTGGATACACCATAACTCACGCTTAATCAAGAAGTTATTGTGTCTGCTAAGATTGATTGTCTCATTAACTGAACCATGTACTTATAATCATCGAGTGCTCAGGTAATTATTCCTGAATGCAGAAAACATAGAAAACATAATGGAGCAATGATTAGCAATTTCTACTCTGTGTCTCGATGCAGATAATCATTGTACTTCCTGTGGTCATAAATGCATGGTAAATGCTGATATTTAGACATTTTACAATCAAACAATAACATTTTTCTGGATCTAAACAACACTGTCTATTAGCTAGAATTTCTATTTTAAAATTGTATCCCTTCCTGTGATGCAAAGCTAATTTTTTTGCATCATTACTCCAGTTCACAATGTCACATGATCCTTCAGAAATTAGTCTGATATGCTGTCTAATGGTGCTTTCTTTATTCATTATCATCAAATCTATGTGCAGTGAGAATATATATTTATCCTAGCGCTCTAAATATAACGCACAACTAGGCTTTAAGTGTTTCCTGAACAGAAGTGAGCATATACTGTGATGCTGCACTCCTTAAAGGGGCTAACAGCAGCCTTAGACAGCCATGTCTGCTGGATCAGATTAATTTGGATCTGTAGTGCTGAGCAGTCCCCTTCACTCCTCTCTCTACTGCACAGAGCCTGTGTTAACACCTCTGATGAGTCACAGAGTGACAGAAGGAGAGTACAAAACCAGTGGGAGTCAGCTCCACATGAGAAGAACAGGCATGGGTGAAGACTGACAAACTGAATTCATGTCTCCTCTCGCTCTAGATACAGTCCTGTAAGGAACAACTGCACTATATACTATAACTACACACTTTGAGGAGAGAGTCCTATACTGTATGGTGTTAAAGAATAAAAGCCTACAAGTTACTGTAAGCTCAAATCAGAATCATCTGGGACCTTGTGTTGATTACCAAACAATTTATTTCCATTTGTCCCTTTCTTTTAAAAAGCCACAAAAATACATTTATATCTTATATACCATAAGTTATCTAATTCTCCATGGTCATTAAACTCATGAACATGAACCAAAACCCATTTAGCACCCCTAAACGACAAAAAAATTAATAATTTAAACATTTTATATATGTGTAACCCACACCTATATGCTTAAAATACATTTATTTATTCATAGTTCAAATCTATCAACATATTGTATGATGCTGAAATGTGGCTTACGGACATAAAAAATAATAATTAAACTTAATTTGGAGCACTGCTTGTGCAAAATACACATTTCTAGGATATTAAGCCTAAAATGTGTTTTAATGTTACTATTGATGATGATTGTATGAGCTGTAAATAATATCCATGTTAAATGCAAGATATTTAAGGCATATCTGAAGTGTATTTGCAATAATTCTACTGTAGCACATTCAAATATACTAAAAATATTATTGCATTTTTATTAAGAACATAAATACTTTAATGTATCGGTACTATACTTAGCATGAAACAAATAGATTTTAAATATGTTTTAGTTAGTGCTGTCAAATGATAAAATATCAAAGTAAACGTTTTGCTTACATAATGCATAAGGCAATGTACCTACAATATTTTCAAAAAATATTTCCATGTATGTCTTTACTCTAATATGATTGATATTAATCATACTTATTCATATGCATGCATCATTCTGCATGCATTGCATTTGACAGCACTAATTTTTCTATATGTATTTTTCACCAGGGACAACAGCTGTCTACTGAGATTAACCTGAAGCTGGAATACTCCTTAAAGTGCTATATAGTGCACTAAGCACTATGTTTATGCCCTGTATACTGCACTGTACGGCGATACAGATCGCTATTACTACTATAGAGACTTGCAATGAAGATGTAGTGCTGGAACAGTAGAGTCTGAAGGCCAGGGGAACAATGAACAACTAAAGATTAAGTGTCATATGATGAAAGAGGTCTAAAACTAAAAGATTTGGCATTAACCTTTTAAAAATTGGCCTTTCGACATGTGGGCCGGGGTGCATGGCTATATTCTATCTGTGTTTCCTTCCAAGCCTTAATAAATGGAACGGTTTAAAGACACTGAGAGGGAGTTTAAAGAGAACGCTAAAAGAATGCCACAGGCTCACGGAGAACATTTATTAGATTTCTGTGTCATTACAATTCAGGGCCCTTTTATGAGGGTGATGTTTGGCGGCTAAGACAGCGATGTTCCTATTCCATCTGCTGGGAAATAAGGCACCGGATACTGTTCTGTCTCTCCATCCATCTCTCTCATCCCTCCTGTCTTTCTCTTTATCCATGTTTCACTAATAGCACAAACAGCACCTACACACTCCCCTAGATAAGTCCATACAAACACACTAATAGCTTCTGGTTCCTCATTTTGGCCGTCAGTCAAAAGAACACATACTGAGTTTGTGCCATGACAATTCTCAAAGATGTCGATTCTGAAAAATCTTTCATGCTGTTGCTTTCACATGCTTCCCTGTGTGGCTGGATCCAGAACAACTACATCATTTGATTTTAACGTTCTTATTTTAAAGCTTAAATACAAAGACAACTCAAGGCATGAAATTGTAGATCTCTGAAACGCTAAGATACTCAACTGAATACTAGTTCAAACTCAAAATATTCTTTAGAGTCAGTAGTTAAAGGGTTAAAATTTAAATTACTCACAATAATAATGTTTTACTCAACGTTAAAAATATATAATTAAATTAATTTATTTTTATTTATATTTAATTAAAATAATTTATTATAATTAAAATAAATTTGATTTATCTGATAGAAGAAAGTCATATACATCTAGGATGCTTTGAGGGTGAGTAAAACATGGTCTAATTGTCATATATATTATATATATATACACACACATATATATATGTATATATATATATATATATATAGATCACGGATTACACAAAATATTAGCCAGCATAACTGAGTAGCAAATCAGCATATTAAAATGACTTTTGAAGGATTACGTGACAACTGCGTAAAGCAGCGAACATTCAAACTAAGTAATAGTGAACAGGAGATTAACAAACATTAATTATGTATTTCTTACAGAAGTCTAAATCATTACACACTGATCTTTACCATAACCGGAATAAATCGAATCTTAAAATATATTCCAATTCCAAAACTCTTTTTTTAGATTGCATTAATATTTCCCAAAATAAAATATTATTATTATAATAAAAAATTTTTGCAGTGCTAAACAACAGTACTGAACTAGACATTTAACCCCCCCCCCTCAAAAAATAAACGTTGCACAGGGAGTTCCAGGAACCTGACTGACTCACTCAAATTAATCATCTTTTGAACCAATTCATTCAAATGAATCATCCAAATTAAATGACTGACTACAATAAATTAAGACCCCAGGCAATTCATGCAAACATTTGATTGGCAGCTTGTTACTAGAAATATACATTATGTTACAAAAAAACTACTTATGAAACAGTACTAAAAAGTTAGCAATGTTACCATCTCTAGTAAATTACTCCCTAGTCTCGCGTAGCCAGACCCTTCAAACTGACAGCTGAAGGTCTGGAATTCATAGCCACTTTCTTTGGTCAAGGCCCGCCCATAAGTCCATTTGACCGACATGTCAAACAACCAATCACAGTTTGTTTCGTTCAGCATCACGTTTTTTTTTAAAGAAATCCATGAGGATATTAGCACAAGGTCTTGCCTCATCTGTAGGCATCTCACGCACTTTACCAGTGAATGATGAAGTGCCTTGATATGGTACATAAGACGTAACATCACTCTGTCAAACAAAAGGGAGATGCAGCCATTTCCCACACCATGAGCGTGTATGACGGGATGACATTGTACAGAAAAAATCCTGACATTTCGGTGCATCAATAAAAACATGAGACGAACATACTGTAAGCAGAAAAAAAAAACAATAGAGTCACAAAAACAAATGTTTCCTCTGCCCAGGTTGTGAAATCCTCCATGGGTTTGTTTTTCCCTCAAACACTCACGCAAGGATAAGACTACACACCCAGTTCAGTTCAGTTTTAATGATGCCGGTCAGACACAGACAGACAGCCAGTACGTGCAGCTAGAATATTACTGCTGTACCAAAGCATCTGTGCAATTCACACGTCCAAGCAGATTCAACTTTAGCTCACGAACAAACCAATCAGACCATAGAAAAACACTGACATTATGAATATAGTCTTACTGTGAGAGGCCCGACTACAAACAAGTCGACAGCTAGGTCACCCACCAGCAACAAATACATTTCATTTGCATCGTTGCATTGTAAATCAATGTTTCAGGTTGGATACACGGTGTATCTGCACTTCAAAACAACTGAGACGCAGTTGTGCAAGATGCAAAACAAGCTTAACTTCTGAGACAAGGACGTCTAGCATATTATCTAGTATAACAACAGTTCTCAAGCAGTAGGTTGCAAGGAAAAACAGCGCTAAAATCAGAAACTATAAAGCAATCAACCGTATAATCATGAATTTTGAAGTATTGAAGAGAGTTATCAGCTTTTACAATGAAAGGCAAAACATGTTTTGTTGTTGATGTCAGAGGTTGTGCATTTACAGTATTTGGACACATCTGTGACAGTAGACACAAGTTAGATAATAATATTTTCAGATCTACAAGAGTGGTGCAACCAGCGATTTTCAGGGGAAAACAACGCTTAAAGCAAATAAAATCAGCTTTTAAGATGGAAGAGAAAACATCTTTTTCATGTTTTGTTGTTGACGTCAAGGGTTGTGCATTCATTCGAAATTTACATTATTTTGACAAAAATGTGCCCTGTACTGTAGATGCAAGTATCCAATCATTATTATTACCCAGTAATATTACATTATCTGTGATTCTCAACCAGTTGGATTAGTTGCAGTGGAAAAAATCCAACTAACTGTGTAACTGTACATATTTAGTATTAGACAATAAATATGCTTATCAGCTTTAAACTTCCTGGTCTCATGACATAAAGCTCCTGGGTGCCATTTTTTGCGAGACACAAAATATGTACCAATAAGTACATATCACTGCAGTACATATTCAATGCATTTGAACGTTAGAATCACAGATATCCAGGTTTAGGGTTGGATTTGGTGTTGGTCATTTTTACAACATGGTAGAGCATTAACTTTTAGTGACAGCCCCCAGATATTTAACGTAATAAAAACACAGCAATATGTAAATTTATCATATATCATAATAAAAATATGCCAGGGTTTATGTATTGAACATGTGTTTCATGTGGACATGAATGTGGCAGAACATGCAGTAAGGTATGTAGAAACAGTGTGGCACAAAAAGTGCGCAGAGGTAGATTGTATTTATGAGACCAGGTTGGCTTTAAAACCGGAAGAGAAGTACTTCCCATATGTTTTGTTGTTGATGTCAAAAGTAGGGCCTTTTGGTACAAACTCATCTGTTACTGGAGACAATAAACAGTATTAGGACACATTTAGGATTGCAAGATGATCAACTTTTGCAAAGGAAGAGAAAGGGTTTTTATAGTACAGACACATCAAAGGCTGTACAGCCTATAAACATTTATAGTATAATAAATCTAAAATATTTTTTTATATAATCAACTTATAGTATAATTGTGCTTCTCAATCAGTGCATTGCTGGATAAAACAATGCTTAAAACAATAAACTAACCATTTCAACTGTTGAAAAACAAACACTTTACGTTTTATTGCTGGTGCAACAAATACATGACCAGTCCTCATCCAAAAAGCATGATGAAAACTACACAATACAACACAGACAGCAATAAATGTCTGTGCCAACCATAATGTGCTTTGTGCTATGAATTATTGGCTCCCAAGAGAACCAAACTATCATAATTCAAGAGACTTCTTATACAATAAACAATTTTACTACTGCTCTGGGTTGCTATTTTATGTCCAGTGTAATATCTGTGTGCTGATGCAAAACTACTGGAGAATCACTGCTACACAACATGAACCCAGACAGACAGTAAATTAATACATTTGCAAACAGTTTGAATTATTCTAAATCTTTTGAGTACAAGAAAATTCACACATTACATTATTTAAAGATCGTAGAGGGAGATGAGAGAGGGGTGGGAAGGAATAGAGAGAGAGAGAGGTAGTGAAAGATGTTTGCTTGCACGTGTAACAGATGAGTCACATGGATCCTCGTCAAAATTTTATCAATTATTAAAGCTATAACATTTTATCATGCTTGCACTCTCGGATCCCTCAAGTGTCTTTTACAGTGAGATTTTAGTACCAGTGCATTTTGATATCAGCACTGTTAGGCGTGGCTGCCAAAGCAATGAATTTTACATCATGTGACTGTAGTCAGTGTTATTAAAAAAATCACACCTAAGCAAACTGAGGTTTATATAAATAAATAAGAGTGTGACACAAATAAGATTATCTCAGAACATGCCTTGCTCTGTACCCTCAGACACCAGATTCCCATCTTCATTAAATATAACACTAAATATGATAAAACGTGTGCAGTGGTAATTTTATTAATCATGCATTGAGATCATCTATATCCTATGTCCATTATAGCTCTGAAACATCGGTAGCTCGGTTTGGGACAGAGCAAGGCTAACAGTGCAGACTGTCACAAAAATATACACTAAATAAGACAACACACCAAAACAAATCATTCTCATATGGCTGCTTATATACATATGCATGCTCATATGTAAATAGATCTATGTATCGAGTATGCCAGAGATCAAATAACCTGATGAGTGCAGCATATGTTAGTTGATTCCTGATCTTATGCACATATAGAGGTTTTTAGCTGACAACTGGCTTAGTAGGTTTAGGTAATGCATATCACTGGGTGTAAAACATCGTGTATGAAATGCAACTAAACGAAGGCGGTTAAAAACATAAATGATTGATTCTAAATATGGCTAAAAGTGACTAGTTGTTTTATATGTAAAAGCACAATATTAACACCCCACAGACTCGTATCGACAGCACAAAGAAGTCCATTTAATTCCCAGAAATACAGCGGTTCGGAGGCGTTTGAAATGACTCGACATACCTGTTCATCGCCGGGCCGTGTCCGACGCCCGTTCCCCCGGCAGGCGCTCCGTTGCTCGGCTTGAGGAGCTGTCCGCCGCCCGCTGGTGCTGAAATGGAAGCCGGGGCTCCAGCCGCGGGAACAGCGCCTCCCGGTTGCCCCGGCTGGCCCTCTCCTTCGAGGCTCGCTTCATTCCCCATAGTCCCTCTGAGTGAGACGAAGGAGAAAGACGAGATCTGCTGACGAGCGTCTTGTAGGGGTCTATTTAAAAAAAAAAAAACTGGGCGAAAACTCAGCGTAGCTCCTCTTCCGCCATCATCACCTACAATCAAGCATCCTGAGCGGAGCGCGCGCGCGTGCGCCCAGCGGAAGTGCCCGACCGAGCACGCGCAGAGAAGGGAGCGCGCGGGGAGCGGCGTGGACGCGCTTGTGTCCTAGATCTACTACAGAGTCCTGTGGAATCCAGCCTTGGAAAAATGCATCGATTATCGACGGCATCTAATGATGGAAAAAGTGGCATTTAATTTCTTTGCGTGGATAAGATCCCAACCTATGTATTTTTAAAGTGCTACAAGAATAAGCATCTCTTAATTGAAGCAGAATACCGAATTATACAAAAAAATTAATTATTGTGCAAGCTAAATGGGACAGTTGGAAGAAAAATAAATAACTTGAACATATTTTTCGATATTAAAATACAATAAAATTCTAGAATAAAATCTGTTATATATTTATATACAAAGTGTTATTCTATATTTAATAAAAATTATATTAGTATATATATTAGATATGTATGGCCATGACTGTGTGTGTGTGTGTGTGTGTGTATGTGTGTTTATATATATATATATATATATATATATATATATAAATTAAATTATAGAATACAATTTGTTTATATATATACAGTATATGGAAAAACATTGACAATCTGAAGGCTACAAATCCATCTTCATAGATCTTAATGTTCCTGTGTCCATTTTGTGGAATATCATCAAGATGTTTACAGCACATGCCACTTGAGCTAACCTCCCTGGACATGGATGGAAGAGTACAATTAATAAAAAATTACAACAAAGGATTGTTTGAATGGTGGATAAAGAACCCAGATTAACTTCCAAACAAATTCAAGCTGATCTGGGAGATGGACTGTGGATAGATGAGACAAAGAGAGAAAAGAGCACAGTCCTTATACATTTAAATACATTTATTTATTTATATAAATATACAATACGAAATATACATATAAATTTACATAATCTACATTTCATAAATTTCCAAGTAAAAGATTTTAAAGACCAGGGCTAATTATATATATATATATATATATATATATATAATTATATTTAATTTTGTGTGTATATATATATATGAATACACACAATTTATAAATATCTTCATTTAACTTAATTTAAGATTTTTTGTAATTAAAGAAAAATGTATACTTTTGTCCCATACAGTGTCTTGTCAGCTATTGGTGCAACTATATATATTTGTGACTTATGACTGGTTTTGAAGTCCAGGGTCCAGATATGTATATATATATATGTAGGCCCTATGTGTACATTGCCAAGGTTGCATCAGTCACCTCTAAACTAGTGCATCAGAAGCACTCATAATATTGTGTGGTGTTAAGAACGCCTTTGAAGCAGAGAAAGTAAAATATTAAACATTTTACCCAGAGCCATACTGCAAAAACTGATTCTTTGCTGTGATCCTGTGCAGAACAAGTAGCCTGCTGCGAAAGAAAGAGAACATGCGAGCTCAGTGAATAAAGAAAGGCACAGTGTTCTTTCAAAGTCACCAGACCTCTCTTCCAGATGGAGAAATTGCCATTTCACACCCAAGCAGAGCTGCTCAAATCATCAATCGTCAATCAGTTAAATCAATACTAATTTTGACTCTATCCCAAGCTTTTTCACCAGACAAGACTGTGGCACTTAAAGCTGGCTGCTATCTTCCCCACAGCATAAATATCATATAAAGGAAAATGAAACTAAATAAAAAATCTACTTGCATTGCAAACAGATTGAGGATACTTTGATGCTTTTTCCCTGAAGTTCTTCTACTCACATAAATGTGAGATCAGAAATATTTTTAATATTAATAGCTTTTATTTAGCAAAGATGCATTAAAGTGAAAAGTGACTGTTTTAAATAAACTTTAACTTTTGTAAGAATCCACACAAAATATTAAGCAGCAAATCAGCATATTAGAATAATTTCCATCAAATAAGTGTGACCTTGGTGAGCAAAAGAGAATTCTTTCAAAAACATTCAGAACATAAGTGTAGATGGACTAGCTGTTTCCACATTGGCCAGGAGAGATTAAGGGTTCATGCAAGTTCTTCAAGGCAAGCCTAGTGTAAAACCCTGAATGTGGAGGTCAAGTCCTCGGATTGAATGGCCTTCACTAAGAGAATAAAGCACACTACTGTCAACGTTCAATGCTTAGGGTTTTGTTCAAATCCCCAACACATATAATGGCGAGCACCACCAATTATAGCAAGTATAAGTGATTGCCAGCACTTAGTTCCTTAAAGGAGTAGTACACCTAAAAATGTAAACGTACTTCCCATCAGGTCATCCAAGAAGTAGAAAGTTTAGTTTCTTCATCAGAACAGAGTTGGAGAAATTTAGCATTCTATTTCTTGCTCGTTAATGGGTCCTCTGAGGTGAATGGGTGCCGTCAGAGAGTCCAAACAGCTGATAAAAACATGACAATAATCCACAAGCAATCCACACCACTCCAGGACTTCAAATAATGTCTAAGAAAAGCTGTAAAGGCATTTTTGTGGAGTACAGCTGGCAAGAAATGACATTTAAAAATAAAAACACCTTAATAATGGATGGCATAAGGGTGAACAAATGTGTTCATTTTTAGATGAGCTGTTCTTTTAAGTGTTACACCTTGCATAGCGAAAGCCAACCAAGAAGTGAATATCTAGAAAAGTAGTACAGCCCACAATCCCATTTGAAATATACTTGGTAAAGTCATCCTCAGATTACATTAGAAAACACTGAACTCTTTACTTTAGCTTAAACGATCTGTAGGCAAAGTGAAAGTGCGTATTTGCCGAGTCTGTCCTCTCTGGCCTGTATCAGATTAACTCATTTTGAGGCCTAATTGAAACAGAGCTGACTGACTGGCACAGAGTTTTGGCATGGTGGCATACTCACTACAGCTGAGTCCTCTCGCAGGCCGCCTCCTGCTCACACAGCTGGTCTGCAATTATCTGTTTGCATGGGACCGAGACAAGCAAATACTGCATACTAACATCGGCTGCAGAGGTATCAACTCAAGTTTGTAACGCCTGGGCAATGTCACAGAGATGAATTTTGCTATAAAAGTGAGTATTTATACAGAATAAGGTTGTCAGAGGGAGGTTTGTGGTGTTACATCAGAGTCCAGCACATGGTCTACACTATTAAACATATAGCTTCCGTGTAGACATTCACGACTATTCGTGTTGACACGAAATTCTGCAGATTCTTCAAAGTGTTCTTTTTGGAACTCTGATTGGTTCGAAGACCTACCTTTTGGAACCTTTACTTTTAAAAGTGGATATAAGGTTCTTCTTCTAAAGATGATTGATGTAGTTAATCAATTTAAAAGTAATGATTGTGCAAGAGTTTGTGACTGATTTAACAATTCAGTGGAAAGTCTAATGGCGCTAAAACCTCTGAATCGCAATCACCATTGTAACACTAAGTGACTGTAATAATGAAGAACTGACGCGAAATGAAATCAGACAATAGATTATTCTTATCTGAACGGCCATCACAGGGTGGATTTGGAGGTCAGCACCACTAGAAGTTTTCATAGCGGATGATCAGTCTTGGATGACCTCTGGTTCACTGGCAAGCCACCAATAGTTCATTATCAATGAAGTGGCAATGATTTTACTGAACAAGGAAATGAAGAGAACAAGAAGAAACTAATCTTTCAACACAGAACTAAACAGCATGGAGGACAAAACTCACCAGAATAAGACATAATAAACTAAATACCTGAACATTAACTCAACGAACGAGCAAACCACTTCAATGACGACATCTAGTGGTCATAAGTAGTAGTTGTCAGCCACAACGAATGTGCATCCTTCCTCACAACCTTTAGCTGAGTACGGAGACTTTTCTTGGAGTAATTAATTTTTTTCATTTATCTATGTTTGTGTAAAGCCTTTCATATCTCAGCTTAAACATCTGTTGTCTTCAGCATGATCAATTTTTTTTATTTATTTATTATCCATCTCTGTGTTGCAGCTTCTAAAACTATAATCATAATAGGCCTAAAAATAAATATGGACCTAAAAAAACAAATCTGCTGCATGTTGAACAGGACCAGTCTTCTGAATGAAGGTTTCCTCATATTTTCCAGCTGAGGAAGGATCTCTCAGATAGGGGTGAACCAGGAAGAACCGAAGATCACTGAAATTGCAAAATTGTTGTAATTAGTGCAATAATTAGTGCAATTAGTGTTCTGGATTCAAAATGGCAGGCAAATAAGCATTTCAATGGCTGCTGGCTTCTCCTTGCTCCTCACTACACAACTACCCTAATATGCAAAACCATCTCATTATTCCTTTTG
>JAUCNO010000044.1:2693173-2707184 GCA_032353835.1 Enteromius viviparus
GGTGGATTAGAACTCACAGCCTCAAAACATTAAACACTTAATCTACCGCTAGACCACCAGAGAACACAAATAACCTCCAAAAAAATTTTTTTGAGGGGGACACTTCCCCCCAATGCCCCCTCTTGCATTGGGGGGCAGTGCTGAAGCACCCCCAAAAATGGCTGAAGATGTTTTGAAGATATCTGTCACAGGAATAACGCGAGGAAATGTTCAGATCCATGTGCAGACTTTATTTACATTACTCAGAGTCAAAACAACAGGCAAAGTCAGCAGTGGCAAACGGGAGCATAAGAGACAACGGCATAAGAATAATCCAGATACGAGGCAGGGTTTGGCAATGGTAAAATCAATACAATGAAGACACGGGAAACTCTGGGAAAGATGGAAGGCTTGACAAAGGGGAAAACACAGGTACATCCAATATTGACGATCATCTAAACAGGAAACAAACGGGACTTTTATACAGACATGATAACAGGGCTAAGGGGAGGGCGAGTTAGTGGTCAAGGCAACAGACAAGGTGGGTGGAGACAACAATGAAACATTATGACAACGAATGAGATGGGCGGAGACATGAGTTCATTGAAGAAAGTCCAGGCATGAAAACAGAGACAGAAACACAAAGAGTTCATGGGGCAGAGAGCTGGGCTGGCACATTCAGCTAGATCATTACAATATCAATGATAACTAAGCAGTTTTGGTCACTCGTGACTTTCATTAAATAAACAAAAAATACTGAGATGCTTCTCAAATTATCTTCTTTTATGTTCCATACTTTATGTTAGGCCATTGCCTGAACATTTAAAACAATAATAGCTTTAAATGATCTTTTGGGGGTATTTTCCAATCTGGTCTTATAATAATACATACCACTGTGCAAGTTTTGTGCAACACCATTTTTACATACCTCAGTGCATGCTTAGCTGCAGTTTCAAAGAGAAATTCGTCTAACACAGGTTCGTGAACCCTGGCACATTTTTACTATGTTGATATAGATACAAATTGTGTTTTATTAGGTTAAATATCTGGGCACTGTTGCTTAATTTAATGCTTTACAATGTTGGAATCCTAATAGTGTTAACAAATGCAAAACTTGTATAAAAAGGCATTTGTTGATTCAACTGTGCCATTTCAACTTCCTTTTACACCGATTTGAACTGTTTTATCGAACCGTAGTTACATAGGATTCAAACCGGAGCTCCTCGTCTCTCAAGTGACTTTTCCGATGTATTAAATTCTAAAACACTTTATAATCTAAGATTACATTTATTTGCAACTTATTTAATATTTTCTATACTTGTATATAAAAGACAAGCACCTGCAGTTCCAGTCAAATGAAAGATCTGCTGTGTTTGAGATTTTGCACGTAATAATGTAAGCATAATTAATGATAAATAATGTTAAATAAATTCATGATTTAGTTTCACATTTGTAAACTTGCTCTCCTTAGTTTATTGTGATCTCAGAAACTACCATTTTAATGAATGAAGCTCTTTACCCCATACACTACATGGTAATCTATTAGTTACATGGTCTCTATACTTTGATTGTTACCATGAATGACAAAAACTGCAGTCTGCTCTCCAGATCTGTCCTGTGAGGAGCACGGCGGCAGGGATAGAGATGCATTTCTACTGACTGTAGTCTGCAGGTTTTATAGCAAAAGACGGTAATGCGCAGCGAACCACAGCGCTTAATGTGTTACTTTCATAGTCTTTTGAATGGATAAAATATAGTGATAACTCTGTAATGACAGAACTCGACCATCATCAAGCCAGTCAGTAGATTTTGAAGGGCAACTTTGCACGTCTGTTGGTTGGCGAAGCTTACGTGTTTATTGGCAAATCTGAAAATAATCGGATAATCCCAAAATCACCAAATTACAGCCGTTGCAAACTCACAAACATGACTGTTCCTTCTGCAAACGTCCACATTAGCTCTCTCAAAGTGCTGCTCCATCACCCTCGGCTTTAGAAAGACAAATTGTGCGAGTCATGCGGAGTTATCGTCTGCCTGTGGGACATGGGGAATTAGCTGCGAGCTGCCACTGCAATTAGAAGCAAAGATTGATCAGGCATCATTTCCATCCTCCGTGCGGACTGTGTGGCGTTCATCAGGCAATCTCACAAACATCCATCTCCCATGTCTTCAGCTCTTACGCTCTATTATTAGAGCAAGTGTTTATGTAATGAATCCCCTTTGATGCTCCTCAAAGAGCTTTTGGACTCAAAACACCTTTTCTCAGGTTTGACAGACGTCGCTTGGATCTCTGGCTATGCTTGTGGACCCACAAAAGCCAAGGTATATTGAAACGAGAGAACTGCAGCTGTGTCGATAACGGGTTTTTTTTGTTGTTGTTGTTGTTGCAACTTTTGGGTGTCTGAGAGGCGAGAGGCCGATAAAGAGGGGGAAAAGCTTAAAAAAAAAGACTGGCAAAGCTTTTTCTGTGCTCTGAAGCAGAGAGAATCACTAATCATCCCTACAAAGCCTTGAGTCAGCAAGCTCATTCTCTCATTCAGTATCTCTTTTGAGCCTGCGCCAACGGTGTAGGTTCTGATATCGCTCACACACATCGCTATTGAACACATAATGGCCTTTGAGTGGATGTGCTGTCGGTGATGAAACTTTAATGCACATCTTGATGGAATCGTATGGAGAGGCGTTTCATACGACACTAGTGAAACTCAACCCAAAGTAGAGTTACTGTAAAAAGAATGTCAGGCAGCTTTCAGAAAGATGTGTTTATATCACAGTAACAGTATACGTCATGATTCGGGATGGGGATATTAATGCATTTATTTCCTCAACTAATGTACAGTTAATGAGGCTTTTTACTTCCTGAGGCGATGTTGTGTTTTATCTCATCTCTTTAAGTTGCAAAGATGCAATTAAACAAATGTTACTTACAACATAAAGAAATATTCTTTCTTTATGTTGATCCTATGCTAATTTGAATACTCAGTGTGTAAATGTGTTCCTATAAGATATATAAAGATTATGTTTTGATGTTAGGTAAACTTAATCTTGATTAATCACAGATATAAAATCAATTAGTTAGGTTGTTTTTTGTTGTTGTTGCTCAGACATAATCAAGATGGCTTTGTTTAAATTATAAAAGATTACTTATGTTTTTAATAACTGTGTGGAGAAATCTTTAAGGATGAAAATAAAAGAGATTGCTTTCTCTGTATATTTGTAACTTGGAAAAATAAATATAAGAGCTTTCATAACAAATAATTAGTCTTCAATCAGTGTATTATGTAACACTTAAATAAAAAATAAAAAACTAATGCTCTAAACAATGCAAACTCATCTTACACATCTGACGCTGTGTTCTGATTCGAGGAGCTTTTTGTGTTGCAGCATATTGTAAAAAATGCTGTACATTTAATATTGGTTTGACCTTTGTTACAGTTTCTTTTACAATTTGAAATTAATACTTTTTTTGTTTACTCTTTTATAAATGTACGTAATTGTATGTTCAGTAATGATGTGTAACACCTTGGAAATCACCACAAATTCAAAAATATTTTAAGGTGTAATTGTTTACAGTGTAATTATACATTTAAATACTGAGTAATTTTAATTAACTAAATGTACTTACTATATAGTTAGGGTTAAGGGATTTGGCTTTGGGTAACTTGGATGTAATTAGGCTTAATTAATTTTTATTATAATAGTAACTACATGTAACAAGGACACCTTAAATAAAGTGCTACCTAAAACAAATAATAATTATTTTAGGAACACTTTAGAACAGGGGACACTTAACTATTACTTTTCCCTCAATAAATTCCTAATTTGCTGCTTATAAATAGTTAGTAAGGTAGTTATTAAGTTTAAGATTGGGGACGTAAAAATAAAGTCATGACGAAAAAAGCATTAATATGAGCCTAAATAGTAAAATGCATGCTAATAAGCAGCTAGTTAAGAAACCCTAAATATTTTTACCATTAATATAAAAATATCGACATGATTTGTGACAAACAGGTAAAAACATTTCTAAGTACTGTATGTAGATGGTACAGTAAGCAGACTTGAGCTTTTAAACTGGTGTGATTCATTTTTTAAGCCTGTGTTTTAAGCCTTCATTTTAGTATAAGGCAGAATAAACTGCACATCTTTGCCGTTTTGCAATATTCCACCCCCAGGACTCCCGGAGTAATGGCTTCATATGTGCCACGAGGTGAAATATCCCTCAGCTTGCAACCCAATAAAATCTGAAAGTAAATTACATAACATTTCACAAGCTTTTTTCCTGTAGGCATTCCGCAGCGTTCCATACGGAAGCAGCTGTAATTCATTCAGCGCTCTTTGCATCTGAGCTTGAGTTTTATTGGCTGTAATTTCTCACCGGAGAGACCGTAAGCAGCTGCTCCCGTTCGCCTTTTCATTCTGTGGCCGCGATCTGCTCTCAGGTTTCAGGTGGTTTGCTATGGGGTAACAGCAGAGTGGGAGTGGAATGAAATGGCGTAAAGGAGAATATGAGTGAAGAGGAGTCTGGGTGTGGACGAGGAAGAGCCAGAGAAATG
Source organism: Enteromius viviparus (assembly GCA_032353835.1). Classification (NCBI taxonomy): domain Eukaryota; kingdom Metazoa; phylum Chordata; class Actinopteri; order Cypriniformes; family Cyprinidae; genus Enteromius; species Enteromius viviparus. Next base: position 2,697,706 of record JAUCNO010000044.1, read on the forward strand.
GTAGTCAATCCCTCTAGAGATCGATCGCTTCTGCCAGGGCCAAAAGAGAAAAAAAGGACACTTAAAGACAATTAGTTTGAGGTGAGGTAAACACACTCAGATTGATGGCTCAATTCGGAGAATGGGAGAGAGAAATAAACAGAGATTGCTCAGTCTTTCTGGACTAAATCACCTTACACCACTTCTGTAGATTATCGGTTGCAAAGGAATCAATGTCACAAAAAAGAACGAGTTGCCGTCACTGTAAAGTCACTCACTGTATTATAATTAATTAGTTTCAACCAAAAATCTAAATTTATTCACAATCAGGCCATCCAAGTTGTCGATGAGTTTGTTTCAGACAGGTTTTGTGGAAATGTAGCCCCCATTCCTCGCTAATGGATGCTTTGCAGTGAATGGGTGCCGTCGGAATGAGAGTCCAAACAGCTGATAAAACCATCACAATAAGTTTTTCTAAGAAATAAATCCATTATTAAGCTCAAATAATACATTTTGCGTTCTCCAGTGAAAAAGTTGTCTCGTCTGTTTCAGGAAAGAAATGTGCACATTTATATGTAAAGCACTGTTTATACGTTAAAACAGCCCCAACACAGTTCTAAACAAACTACAGTATGTGGGTGGATTTTGATGTAAGAGGACAAAATAAAGGGATTTTTTTTCCCTGTGGGAAGCATTATTATGAATTATGGACTTATATTTTGGAAAGATGTGATGGTTTAAAGTTAAAACACCTTAATTGATTAGTTTCTCACAATCATGCAACATTGACGTTGTTACGTTCAGTATCTGTTTTGAGTTTCGTTTTCTTGTCTGCCTGGTTTAGTTTTGTTTTATTATCATGCCCATTTTTGTGTTTCCTGTGTTTGGTCATTATTAGTTAATTTGGTGTACACTTTAGAATAGGGGTCCAAAATAATGTATTAGTTAAGCATTAATTAATGGTTTATTTGTTCACAATTAAGCATTAGTTGAGCAAAAACATACTACTAATTAATGATTAAAATGTTAGGTTAATCATTAATTAGTAGTGTGTTTTTGCTCAACTAATGCTTAATTGTGAACAAAAATGAACCATTAATTAATGCTTAATTAACCCCTATTCTAAAGTGTTACCCAATTATTTGTTTGACAGCACTAACTAATTTGCCAAAACAAATAACTCCATGGAAAACTAAATTTTTTTCATTGTGCATTCCAATGAATCTCAATTAAACTGCAGTTAGACTATTTTGAGTAGGAAAAAAAAACTGCTAACGCAATAAAATTCATTGAAAACATCATAACATAAAAAAATCAAGTTATCTTTTTTTCGCAAATAAACTTTTTATGAATGTAGATTTCTAATTAGCACAACTGTTTTTGACATTGATTAGAATAACAATTATTTATTAAATTTTAAAGTATATTTAAGGAGAAAATATGTACATTAAATTGTAATGATATTTCATAATGTTACTGTTTTTGATCAAATAAATAAAGCCTTGATGAACTTGAGACTTTCTTCAAAATCATCGAAAAAAATCTTTTAAGCTTGTTTTAAAGTTTTAAATGTTAAATATGAACCCAAAGAGTTTTAATATAAAATGTGTTGTCAAGGCCTTCCTAAGTCCTATTCTATTCTTGTGTTTGACCAGAATAAGCTGCAAATTGGACCAGATGTTGTTAGTCAGAAGTCTATGACTGAAAGACCATTATTAATGCACATTTTATTCACCGGCATAATCAGAACTAAATCTTTGAAATTCTTTTTGATGGTCAAAAAAGGGAAGAATTTCATTTAAAATGATTGCACTTGGCAGGTAATGATGTAATGCTGTGCTAAATGTGGCCGTGGTATATTTCCTGCAGTTTGACTGCTTTCTCCTCTCCCTGACTTTGCTTTCACAGTGCAGCGAGCCTACAGATGCATGCTGGGATCAGAAGGAGTTGTTGGTTCTGTGTCGGCTGGTGAGCGTGCTGTAAGCCGGACTAATGCATTTGTAGATTGATGCTCTATTCTCATTGGTGCTCATGCTGAGACACATTTGGAGGGATAAAAAGGACAGGCAGAGCAGACTGATATGACTAATGCAGTGTGTTGATGCTGAAATGAAAGGTTTCTGAAAAACATGCTCCATAGGTTGCCTAGATGAGATCTTTTCTCTTCTGTGTGTTTTGCATTTTTCTTATTCTGTGCTTTAATAATGGCCTCTGAAAAGGCAGATGTTGTTTTTCTCCTTGTGTTAGCTTTAATGAGATTTGGTATTACATTTCTTTCTTTCTGTAGATATTAGTGCGATATGGAGATGAACAAGTGCCATATCTTATGATGGACTGGACAGGTTTATAAAGTGGTCATGTCATAAGGAATAGATCTTGAAATTTTGAGACAAAAAAGCTTAATTCTGATTTTAACTTTCAGAAAGGAAAAGTATTATTTACATAATTAAGACTTAATTAATTATAGTAAAAAATATGCTTTATTTCATGGAACATTTTCTTTTTACAACTTTTAATTATTTCCCCACCATTGAAATAATGTCCTGGCTTTATGTGTTGTCAATTTTATATGCAAAATTGGAATGAAATGTCAACCCATGAAGTTTAAAAAAAATTTTTTTTTTTAAGGTTTGGTAATTGTTCTGGATCTGATTCAAGCACGGATTTTTGAGTAAAATTGCGTATACTGTATTTAAATGTTGACTTAGAAGAATAAACACTGGCAAGAAAAGAGTTAATGTCAACAGAATCTTTACATTCCACAAAACATTACTTTAATTTTTTTGTAAAGTTTAATTTCAATAAAATATAAATATTATATAAAAAAAAAAACACATCCAGTACTATACAGTGTGAATAACCACCCAGTCAAGATATTATGTACGCTAATGAATACAACACAATCAAATGTGTGAAGTTCTGTCTGTCTTATGGCGCTTTTGCACTGCATAGTACGGTACGGTTCAGTACAGCTCACTTTTGGGGGATCCAGCGAGAGCTGTTAGAGCGACGCGGAATGAAAAATGCTCCATTGTTGTTTGTTTGTTTGTGGCGCGTTTACGATGATGTCACAGCAGTAGAGGCAGCGCAACTATGACGACACGTGAATAATCCCGCCCACTCTAAAACGGTACTAAACTGCAGTGGAAGCGCAAACCGAGCCGAACTGAGCTGTACCGTGCCGTAACGAGCCGTGCCGAGCCGAGCCGTACCACGCAGTGGAAAAGCGCCAAAAAAAGGACCAGGTACTGTTCCCAGTGGAAAACCCCCCAAAAGTTAGCTGTACTGAACCGTACCGTACTGTACTTTGCAGTGGAAAAGCGCCATATGCGCCTCAAGAAGCTTGCATTCTACAAATGAACATCAAATCATTGTCCCATCCAAAAGATAGGCAGAAAATTAATTTCTCTGGCTTTTTTATTCAATGTTACCTCTTGGTGGAATGTCCTTAGCCATCTTCAAGAAGTGGCAAAAATTTCTTTCATCTTTAACTCTAGTACTATCTATTCTAATTGTTTGATCTATTTATCTTCTATTATATATTTGTCTGACACTGTGCGATTAATTTTTTTTAGTGGCTGCGAGCTACATTGCACGTGGGACTGAAACTATAAAATTCATAAAGTAAATGAATGCCAGCAATATATTGAAATAGAAGAATTAGCGGCGTTTATCATAGCAAAGAAAACATGTTGGATGAATTCTGTGAGCGCTGGAGACTATAGCATATGGAAGAACTCTCTAGCATTAATTATGATCATGTCTCGTCTTGAAAAACTGATCAGATGGCCAGATCGTGGCTCAAATCGAGCAGTGTGTGTCTCTTTAAGTAGGTAAAACTGCAGACCAGTGATCTCCAAAGAGAGACAGTTCCCTATTTCCCTATTTGGAGATTTCCTGGCTGAAGTTATACACTTCTCTGAGCCAAGCTCAGTGACTTTATGTCTTCTGTGGAATATAAGTGAAGATATTTTGAAGTATGTTTCAGCTGTCCATAAAGTGGATGTCAATGTGGTCCAAAACCATTTTAATACCATGTCTTCTTAGGTTTGGGTGAACTAACAATTCAGCCACAACATAAATTGGATTGTTTTAGTGGGAACTTGGTGGATTTTCTAGTTACAATTTCCTTTCTTTTCTTTTTTGTAATTTTTAATTCATTTATTTATTTTTTTGTCGTAGAAGTGTGATAAAGGAGAGAACTTGAATGAACAAATTTTCTATTGCTCCTCCTGCAGCCCAGCGGTTCTGTTTCCAGAAATGATGGAAAAACAGAAAGAGAACCAGAAGCTTAAACGCAAGAGAGGTGGTGATTCTGATGAAGAAGCTGAAGATGAGTCAGAGCAAGAATCTGAAGAGGAGGAATCCGAAGAGGATGAGCCTCCGCGACGAAAGAGGTGAAGTACATCACATAACAGTATGAGCGTGATACATTGCCTTCATGGTCATACTCCGCTTTAGAGACTTGAAACCCTGTAATAATGGCTTGAATTATGAAAAGGGGCAAACTGGGTCTATAATTCAGAATATCAGAGACTTTTTGTTTATGCTGTGTCTTTGCATGCTTTGTGTTTGTCCGCAGGACCCAGCGTGCAAAACGGACATCTGCGTCTAAGGCTCGTCCAAAAAAAAGGGCTAAAACAGTCAAAAGAAAACCTCCTCCTCCTCCTCCTTCAAAGCGATCAGTTGCACCGGCCAAAAAAGCCCCTCCACCAGCCAAGAAACCAGCATCTGCGAGCAAAGCCGCGTCTAAAAAGGCACCAGAGCCTGTTAAAGCCACACCAGTCAAGAAAGCTGCCCCAACCAGTAAACCTAAAACACCAGTAGCCAAAAAGATGACAAGCAGAGGGTCCAAACGACCGTCACCCAAGGCAGCTAAGAAGGAGGCAACTGAATCAGCTGTGAAGGCTAAACCTGCCGCCCGCAAGTCACTCAGAGCCCGGAAATGAACCCCACGCTTACAGACAGCTGAAAATATCAACTGTAGCTCCGTAGACTGCAGTGCTGGCTATTTTCTCCTCTTATTTTTGTAGAAACTTCCATGTTCTCCTCGTCATGGGGCCTCTGATGAATATAGGATCTCTTCAGAGTTATTCTGCCATTCAAATACAGGCGTTTTATGTTCAATATTCTTAAATTACAGGTAAAGATATAGAGTAGACATGCTACTGTTTGTGTTAAGATGCTCATATTTCAGTCACCGTTATGAGAACATCTAGAAGGAGGTGTTCTCGTTTGTGTATCTTGAAATAAATCAATTATTTAAGATTCCTGTAGTCAGACTTTCTGTAGAGGCAAGCATTTCAGTTATTCGGTCGCCCTTTTCTCATCAGTGTTCAAGGAAAACTCTCTTTGTAAGTTTTAGTTCCATTTTTTCGGGTCATGTTTTGTGAAGTTAGGTCTTTAGCTACTATTGTAATCAAGAACGTTTTGTTGATGTTGGTTCTTTCGTGTAAGTGGAAGTAAAGAACGATTATTGATGCCTAACTTTCAGTTGGAACAGTTTAAATGAATGCAAATTTTTGAATTTATTAAGATGCATTAAACATTGGCATCCATATCCACAACTGTCTTTTTGTTCTGTATAGTCTACAAAGAAGAATATAAGTTGAAAAGATTTTCCAAGCGAGTGTTAAAAACATTTGATGCACTACTAACCCGGTCATTACTCTTGTGTGTTAGTTTATCAGGGGAGGTTAGATGTAATTTTATGAGCATTGCTCACCTTACCCTGCATGCATGTAACTGATATACTTTTCTGTAGTCCTTAATAAAGTGACTATATTTGTACTTCATTATTTGGCCATTGTTTTGTTTGGTGGTTTGGTTTAAAACTCGGTTGAGGTTAATGATAAACCAGCTGTTACCAAATGATTCAAGCACTGAAATTCAATGTTTGTCTGCTTATCAGAGCGAGTCTCTATTGATGTGAAATTCACCATAGCAAATTCTAACTCTTGTTCTAACACGCACTTAAAGCATGCGTTCAATTAGTTTACTAAGCACTGAAATGTTAACGTATACAACAACTTATCTGGAGACTTGCTTTGACTTGTCCTGAGACTTATAGTAAGCTCCTGTTTCAAGTACTTTTGCAGAATTAGATTTTTACAAAATCCAGGTATCCCTAGTATAAAAAAATGGCACATTATCTCGATTTTATGAAGACATTATGGGCATTAACTACATGTAATATTAAAAATCTTTATAATATTCATGTAATTCCTTAGGAATTAATCCCTAAAAAAAACGCATTACAAATAATAATTTATTTGTGAAAACTTTATCAAAAAAGTACTTTGTAAAAGTAAAAGTTAGTTTGTTTTCTTAGTTATTGACTGACAAGTCTCCTGACATGTTGGGAGAAATCACTGAAGCCTGAGGTTCATTCCTGACACTTTTTGGTTAGCTTTTAAATTTGCTATAACACTCGAGCTCTGCCCATGTTTAAAAAGTAACGCAAAAAGAACGTTACTTTCCGTAAAAAAGTAATAAGTAACGTAATAAGTTACTTTTTTAGGGAGTAAGGCAATATTGTAATGCATCACTTTTAAAAGTAACTTTCCCCAACACTGTAAATGACCGTTCGTTTGCAAAGAACTAAATTGATCCAATAATATTTCAGAAATTTGTGAAACCCAAACAAATCATTTTCCACGCTTAAACATTATTTATTGTATCGTTCCTGGCGGGACTCGGGAAAAGCAAGTTATTTGTAAGTGAATCATCGGATTCCTGTAACTGCATCAAGTTCGTGTGGTGTAGGCGGAGAGTCTTGTCAAATGTTGTCGATGGATCCAGTCTGGCTCTTGATAGGCGGGATTTAGAGGATAAGGTGAGTCAGGATTGCTAAACCCCGGAGGAGAATCGACCCACCCTGCAAGGTTCAGTCGCGTGGACGAATGTTTGTAAGTTTGTATTGGCTTCTCCTGTTTATTTTACTGCTATTTCAGCAACAGTAGTTGTAGTTCCACTTAAGCGTCACAACTATCACTACGTAAAAAAAATCAAGTAGAAATCAAAACATTTCTTTCGTTTTTTGTGGGACAATTTGGCTGTGTTTCAAAACATACTTTCGTTTTGGCCATTTTTGGCACGAATCTGAACGCTTCTCGAGCCTGTAACATTATCTTGGAGGAATGTGTGTCATTCCTGCTGTTTGACTTTTATTATTTCCCCCCTTCAGTAAGGCAGAGCAAGCCAGGCTAAGATTGAGACATGGGTGAGACAGCTGGCAGGGAACATGGGGTTGTTACGAGATCTGCCGAGGTGAAATTGTCTTAAATGCTTTAATGCAGTACATCTGACATTGAAACTGTTGACTTTGAAATAGAGTATGTGTGTTCGCTGTGTAGTTTAATCTGACAAACTGGGATGGTTGCATCATGAATTCAGTTTTGTTGTTTTGATGAGTAAAAACTCTATTTGTTTAGTATGTTGGCTCGTTTCCTGTGGATGACAGTTGTTTGGATGATCAGATTCAGCAGCTGCACACTCAGCTGAAGACTTTCAAGGTAATTTGTGTTCTTTTCAATGAGTCTCGAGAGTATGTTTTCCTTTATCAGATTTGTTTAACATGCAAAAGTTTGGACTCTTTGGACAAAACAAGTTTTAAAGCCTCTCTTAAGAGCCTTTTAATCTAAATGCATGTGCTTGCAATCAATTTTGTTGACAAATGATGCATTCATTTGAGTATTGCTATCATTTTAGTGACTTTGCTGTTATCAAAATGCAAGGTCAAGTCATATTCGTTTTGTTTATTTATATAGGGCTTTATACAATAAAAATAGTTTCAAAGCAGCATTTTGATAGTAGTTGTTTTCATGTTTATTATTAAGTTGTATTATTATATTCGTTTCATTCATTGACAATTACAATGTAGATGATTTATGAACTTCTGTATCTGCAGAACTGCAAGAGCAAGCGAACAGTCTCGCTGAGGTTCTCTGTCAAGGGAGTCAAAGTTTATGATGAAGATGAAATGGTAAGACTATCTTAGGCTTTCTGACATTTCTCTTTGTGTACGTCATATGGTTAAACTCTTTGTCATGCATTTCATCAGACGCTCCTTATGGCTCACGCCATGTGTCGAGTCTCGCTGTCCACTGCCCGTCCGTCTGATGCCCAGTTTGCCTTTGTCTCTCATAATCCTGGAACTTCTGATGCCCAGCTCTATTGCCACCTCTTCAAAGCCAGACATGCCCGAGCTGTAAGCATTAACATCACCAAACCCAGTGACGCTTTTGTGGTCTGTGTGTTATGAATCACTTTGGTTATAAAGCAATATATTGTGATTGTATTAAAGCACATGTCGCTTCAAGAATTAAGGATGGGGTTTACAAGAATTGTCAGTACTGTTATTGCTTTGCTTAAATGGGGAAAAACTGCTTTTTATGTGTATCATTTCTTGGGCTTACTCAAATAAAGGCCCAGTTCCTGAACCTGCTGCTTTGCCGCTGTTTTCAACTGTATTTTCTGGAGAAGCATCCAGAGGAAGCACAAGATGAGAGTTCAGGAAAGAAACCAACTCGAACCCCATCGCTGCTTAATCAAGGTTTCCCTCTCAGTGTTAGTGCCTTGGTGTCTTTCCGCAGGGCCCCAACTCAAGGCCTGTTACCAGGGGCCAAGGTTTGTTGTCACCATATCTAGCATATATTTACATATTTGGGAAGATTATCATAACCTTGATAAGCTTTTGAATGAAACTGATCCAAATGGCATAAAAAGCAATTGATAAAAGTACTAGTAACACAAATATTCTGGGTTTTATTGGCTATTTTACCCTTTTGGTATCGTGAAAAAAGACTTAAATATTTTGATAGTATCTACTACTGAATGTAATCATTTTAAGTATGTGTATATAACCCTAACCCTATATATTATTTACATCAAGTAGACTGTATGACCTACAGTATAGATTTGATCACTAAAGCTTGTTGTAAAGAATTGTAGGTAGCCAATATTTCTTTTTACAACAATTTAAATGCCTTGATCTCAATTTCTCTGAACAGGTGTTTTCACAGACGAGCACAGAGCAAGTCAGCAGTCCCGAAGAGGGCCCCACTTCCTCTCCGACTATTGTTCGTAAAAAGGCGATTCGAACTAAAGAGCTGCGCTCTGGAGCATATCGCTCTTTTACATTTACTCCCCTCAAACAGCGGCACCTGCAGGATAAACTGAGTGCACCACAAGGTGGGATGAGTGTTCATAGAACGCTTTCGAGAGTGAGAGAGTTCATTAGGTAATGCACACACATAGTTAAGGTGGCTGGCTTAAGACACAGGGGGTTCATTTATTATACTTCTCATTTATCTTTGGATTTGGTGGCTGGTTAGTCAAAAAAGGTGGTGGAGATTTACATAATATAACTGTGTTAGTGGTGGTGGTTTTTTATTTTATAATGTTCTTATACATAACTTACACATGTATATCTTTTGACTCCCCTGGCAGTAATATACACTCTTTAAAACAAAGGTGCTTAAAAGGTTCTTCACAGCGAT
>JAUCNO010000044.1:2708416-2732613 GCA_032353835.1 Enteromius viviparus
TGTGTGTGTGTGTGTGTGTGTGTGTATATACATAGTCAATATTTGAAGTGGATCAAAAAAAAATTGTCTTAGGGTGAACACTTGATGAACATTTTTGATCCACTTAAAAAGTTGACTAAGCGTAATTCTAAATAAGTAGATCTCCCAGCTTTTTCCATTTATTATAAACAAACCTAAATTTACACAACCCAACTTGAAATGATTAAAAACAAACAAAACAAAAAAAAAACAAGTTTCCCTTTGCTAATTACAATTCGACATTGCTGTTCCATTCATGTGACCTTCATAAACCCTTTCTGACATGACTTGAAGGCAGCAAATAAAACATGTAATACATTAGCTTGATATCAGCACTGCCAGGATAAATGACATCAGAAGAGCATAAATGCCACTAAAGCTAATTTAAGCCAACATAAGCACGTCACGTAATAGTGAGATAGCTGTAAAGGGTTTTTATACTGTAGGAGCACAGTGGAATTTTTTTTTGAGTTTTGTGATGTTAATTCACTCAAAAGATCCATTGGAGTGTTCCCATTATAATATGACTAAAAATACAGTTTTTAATCACTCCATCCTCCAGGGGAAATAAGCAAATGTGTGTAACGCATGGCTAGATGATGAAACCTCTCCACCCACTTCAGACATCCCATTATAACACTGACCCCAGGGTCTACGCACTCTGATGAACTGTTGCCATAACAACCCCAGCAGCGTTGTCTCAGTCACATTAGGACTGGGGTGTGTGTTTTGTCTTAGTGCCGGGGAGGATATCACTGCTACATCATCGCTAAAATTCACAGGGTCTGGAGCTATGTTTGTGCATGCGCTCCTCTTCCATTTAAGGAGGGTGATTCTCTGGAGTTGTAAGGGCCCACCAGAAGACGTCAGCAAATGTTTACATACTAAAATATACATTGATTCATTGACTGACTTTTTGGATTTTTATTTTTTAATAAACTAAACCTCATAAAGTAAAGCTAAAATTCCCTCCTTTCCTTCCTTAATACATTCATTCCTTTGGCTCTCTGGGTATAAGCTGTCTCTTCTTTGGATTATTTGATCCTCATTTATTCATTCATTCATTCTTTCATCCACTTATTCATGCATTCATTTCTTTTGCCTCTCTGCATTGTGTATAAGCATAAACTGTCTCTTGTTTGGATTATTTGATTAGATTTTTTACCTTCATTCATTCATTCACTTCCATTTATACATTTCCTTCCTGGGCTATCCATAAGTATAAGTTGTTTCTCTATTGAATTATATGCTTTTTGGGCTTTGTAATCCATGTACTGTATTTATATATTTATTAAAATCTATTTTTAACCCCAAGTAAAGCATTTAAACTGAAATCATATTTCTTGTGCAGACTTAATACAGTTTCGAGTGATATTACTCTTATCTCAATTTTTGTAAGTTCTTTTGACTATCATCAAAAAAATGCAACTGAACAGACCAGCGTGTTTGTAACCAGAGGGTTACATTTCTCCCATCAACAATTATTTTTATTATTATGTTTCTGTAATAAAACAAGCAACTTTTTCATCATTACTGCTCAAAGAAAACAGTAAGACGTCGCTATAATCCATCTCACAGTCCCTGTTTATCAGTCCAGAACATAATTAGACTCTCTTCACACTGTTTAAAACTAAAATGTATTATTAATATTTACTGTAATTCAACTAAGCACAGTCTAAGGTTAAAGGTCAGACCTGCATCAGCAATAATGAGCCTAATAACACAATGATAAAGGCTACAGTGCTACTAATGTATGCAGAGGAGCACAAGAGATCAAATCTCTAACAGCACTTTTTGAGCACTGCGCACACTCACATTATGAATTAGTAGCTCATTAGTCAGTCTTGTACACTCAGGTACAAACACCTGATGTGCAGTGCATCACTGCCCATGCTGAGAACATGCACATCTGTGGCTCCTGTATATCTAGCTATTCCTAAAATACTTAGCAAAAAAAACAAGAAGACTCAACAAAGTAAAAAAGAATCAGCAAATAATCCACACACACATCTGTTCACACCTGATCAAAACTGACATAATTGCATGACTGATTACAGCGAAAATTGAATAATATATACCCTTCAGCTGGATTTAAAGAAAACTTTCATGTCTCTGTAACAGCCAGACCACTAAATAAGCCACATTTTGTTGGGCCTTGACAAGCTCTTCAAAAGTCAGCCAATTACCCTTTGAATCGTGCCGTAGTGTTGAGGGATGATGGAAGAAATGGCGTGAAATGCCGCAGGGTGGATTTGTCATGTCTCCCTGCTGTTGTGAATGTGTGTCATATAGCCGAGTTAGTTTAACAGGATCTGACTTCTCTTTTTTTCTCCTTTTTGTTAATTGTTTTTTTTTTTATTTCAACAGCTGCTAAATATAATCTACAGTATTCAGTATACATCTGCATTATAATATAAAACTAAAATTAAATAAGTACTAAAAAGAACACTACAAAAGCATAATAAACTATTAAACAGCACATTTGTTTTCATCACTTATAATAACAAGAAATGTTTTTTGTGAAAGATCATGTGACACTGAAGACTAGAGTAACGGCTGTTGAAAATGTAGCTTTGCATTACAGGAATATATTACATCTAAACATATAATCGAATAGAAACATTGTAATATTTAATTTTACCATTTTTTATGTATGTTTCAGTTTTTTTTATACATTTTTTGCTAAAATATATTTGCTAATATAGGCAATATATTGTACATAAAACAAGAAGATTATAAAATCTGTTGTTAGTGGTACAGTAAGTAATTTTTGTTGTTGTTTATTGTAACCTTTTCTGGATTAAGATGGATGCATAAAAACATAAACAATTTATGAAATAGCAAAAATGTAAAAGATTACACAAATACTGGTCAGCATATATTGTAATCAATACAATGCATACAGTAATAACTACTTGCTCAAACCTGAAAAAAAAAAACTTAATAAGTCCCGAATAAGTATTATATTTCCATAATATGGTCTCCAAAGCATTTCAAAATACCATTGTAGTACCATAGTAGGTGCTTAAATAGTTTGTGTTCTACATTTATAAACATTTTTGTCACAACTCAGTGCCACAATAAAGAAAAACGTCCATAGGTTAACCCTTTGAATGGGACAGAGAGAATGAACCTCTGAAGTTCCCTCAAGATTCAGTAGCGCACATCAGTTCTCCGGCTACAAACACAAGCACATGGGAATATGTTTGTGGTAAATGAGGAGTTCTTACACCTCTCAGCACATAGTAAACACAGATTATGAATAAAAAACTGTGATTCCTATAATGCTCATCGTGTTCAGCCTGGCAAAGACTGATGGGAGCTGAAGCCATGTTGGCTTGTGGCGGAGTAAATTGTGCCAGAGTGCAACAGAAGCCATTTTGGCTCAAGGTGGGTAGAGTGTGATGCTTATTGGGGATCCACCACCTGTCACTGTTCCAGGCACAACGTGACAAAACTGGTGTCCACCATTACACTTTAGCATACTGAAGACCAGCCTGAGGCAGAGAGAGCTGATCTATACCACCAAAACGTAAAAAAAAAGGCTTGCACTGAGATATCTTAAAATACATCATTGACATTGTTTGGTCTTAAAACACTCACAGATAATGCATTTTTGTAAGACATGTTTCTAAAAATTCTTAAATGTCCTAAATTAGCAAAGGTCTACTCCTGGCTTCATCTAATCCCTATCCAGGAAACCAGCCTTTAATGTGTACGCACACATAAATCTCAATGCTTTATTCACTTTAAAGCAGTACCTCTCTAAATTCACTTTTGCATGTTTAATTTTATTTGAAACACATTGTTTCAATATTTAAGTCATTTGTCATATTTAGGGTCAAATGCAATCTGTTAAGGAAAATTATATACCTTTACAGCACATAAAGATATTTAAAATAGAGTAGTACATCACCAGAATGAGTTCACATTGCTTTTAATTTTGTTATGCGTGTTGTTCAGTGTAGTGCTGAGTCTCTGGTTTCCATTACAGCGACTGTAGTTCTTCATTGCTGGTAGATGATGTCTTGGGTGCCTTCTTGCTATGTCCTCATCCCAAAAAGCCCAACCGTGGGACTCTTATAGCCCGCTTTCCCTCAGGACTGGTAACTCATGCTATTAAGAATTCCAAGGGAAAGTTCCGGCTTGAGGTGAGAAAAGATGGAAGCTTTTTTTGTCCGTATTTTGTTACTTGCTCCACGCTTTAACTTCTTGCATCTGAAATAGAAGGTAGTAAATGTTTAATGTTGTTTTACAGAAATGCCACATTGACTTTGAAAGCCTTGCTGCTTTGGTTGAGCACTACACAGAGTTCAATGAGGAGCTTGAATGTTCTCTGAGCTGTGCGCGTGTCAACCACTGCTACGATTGGGAAGAGATCGTGAATAGGACTTCACGTCCACTGCAGGACAGCAAGAAAGGCCCATTTAAAAACCTAAGTTGGGTTTGAATCCTGTTTTTCATGCACTTTTTTTTTTTTTTTTTTTTTTAACGAAATTGTTTTTTAAAAAAACATTTTATACTATATATTTTAAACTTTACAGAGCTGCTGACATTAGTAAGCCTTCCTTACAAGGATCTTAAGTCACTGGCACACATGTTTTTTTTTTATATATGTCAAAAGGACACTTCTGTTTTGCCTGTTGGCGACAACCTCAAACCACCTAAAGCACTCAGGTTGTTGGTGTTTTGGTTTGAATTAATTTTCTAGGGAAACAAGCACTCAACGTTTTTCGTGTCAATGTCAGATGTAAATGTATATTCAACAGCTTTTGCAAAGGTGCAGACTATATATACGTTTTGTGTTCCGTCTATTATGTCTTTAAATTGCTGTGTTGTGTGTGTGATTTTAGACATTTTTTTTTCCCCACACAGCTTTTAGCGATAAACTGAATACGTCCAGTGAACTACTTTTTTTTCCCCCCCTTACATCATTTTCCTGGTTTTGCCCTCTTAATGTTTTGTAACTCTTGCACATTTCACCTCATAAATGCTCACATTTTTTATCATTAGCTTTGCACCAGTGTAAATTAAGTGTCTTTGCATAAACTGATTATACACTCATATCGTCTCTTTTTGTGTATTATTTTTAAAGAAAGCAGTTGAATACTACTATTTAGCCAGAGATTAGATCGTATGTTATATTTAGATATGAAAAAATAGAATATTGTAATGTCTGGTAATAAAAAGTTTTTATTTTTGCAAAATATATTAACATTTATCAGTACAAGCAGGATACTTTCATGCAAATAAGATTTCATATTCAGTGCGCATGTCACTGAGTGCGCTTTATGCAGCCGGCGCCTTTGAAGTTTGAGGTTGCTAGGCTACGCTGAACGCCGCAGCAAGAGAAACACGCTACTTTATTTAATTTGGCGAACCGCAGCCTGACCTTAAACCGGACTTTACAGAATCCCAACCGGACGACAGTGTTCGTAAGCGTCGTTTCTAATAACAGAAGAGCTGCTTGTCTTACTGCGATGACCAGGTCACACTGCAGTCTGATCTTTGCAGTGCAATTTCCATTTCTGTTCAGCCGGTAAGCAGTTACCGCGCTTTCCGTCCAGATGGCATCAGAATCCGTGAAGGTGGTCGTCAGATGTCGACCACTGAACGACAGAGAGAAGGCCATGAACTGTAAGATGGTGATCTCGATTGACAGCAGTCACTGTCAGTGTTTCATTGAGAAACCTGGAGCCACGGAAGAGCCGCCCAAACAATTCACATTTGATGGGACTTATTATATAAGCCATTCCACTGAGCAGATCTATAACGAGATCGCATATCCCCTGGTGGAGGTAATATTGATTTTTGTGTGTATGGAATTGGTCAGACTGTGACAGCTATAGTGCCTCTATAAGAGGCCTTTTGCTTTTCAGTATGCATGCCCATAGATATGGTTATCTGATACCTGTTGTTTCTTATCTGAAACAGAACACCAGAGAGTTTAAATCAGTCACGGAAGTAACCACCAGCCCTTCCTTTTATTGATTATTTACTAGATGTTGTGTAAGCTTGGGCACTCTAGACTCTATATTAAACTTGAAGTATCTATCTCTATTCATCTGACTGTCTTTGTTTTTGAATTACATGTGTGTTTTTCTGCAAACAGGGTGTAACTGAGGGATACAATGGGACAATTTTTGCTTATGGACAAACAGGCAGTGGCAAATCATTCACTATGCAAGGTGTTCTAGATCCTCCATCCCAAAGGGGTGTCATCCCTAGAGCTTTTGAGCACATCTTTGAAACAATCCAGGTAACCAATTTTTGCATATCATGTGATGTAATAAGTATAAAACATCATATTTAATATGAATGATAAAGTAAATATTTGTTCAGTAAGAGATATTTTATAATATACACACACACTGTATATATATATAATATATACTGTATATATATATACTGTATATATATATATATATATATATATATATATATATATATACTGTATATACTGTATATAACACATATAAGAATTTAATGCTTTTGTTAAGGAGCGGCGCATTTCATTGATCAGAAGTGACAGTACAGACTTGCACATTATTACAAAATATTTTTATTTCAAGTAAACCGTTATTTCCAATTTTTTATTCATCAATTAATCCTGAAAAAAAAATGAATTGTACTAACATTTCTCAGTATAAACTTTTACTGCATGTTTGTTAAAAAATGCATACTTGGTAAACATAAGCAATTTTCCTATAATTAGAGCTATCTGCATTGTGATAAAAGTGATGTTAAAACTGGCTTTTTTTCTTTGAAGTGTGCAGAGAACACAAAATTCCTTGTACGGGCCTCTTACTTGGAAATTTACAAAGAGGAAATCAGGGATCTTTTGGGAAAAGAGACCAAGCAGAAGATGGAAGTATGTGACCACTGATCTCATTGTACTCTTATGTAAATGGACTGCATGTGTTAATGCTGTGTGTGTGTGTTTAAGCTGAAGGAGCATCCTGAGCGTGGTGTATATGTACGGGATCTGTCCATGCATACGGTGCACAGCGTTGGGGAGTGTGAGCGGATCATGGAGCAGGGCTGGAGAAATCGCTCTGTGGGATACACACTCATGAACAAAGATTCATCCCGCTCTCACTCCATATTCACCATTCACCTGGAGATCTGTAACACAGGTTGCTGTCTGAATCAAAGACCTGTATTAAGTCTTATGTAAATTTAATATATATAAATAATTTCTGTGATCTATTAATGTGCTTAGATGCTGCTGGTGAAGAACATTTGCGTGCTGGGAAGCTCAACCTCGTGGACCTTGCTGGTAGTGAACGTCAGTCGAAAACTGGCGCAACTGGAGATCGCCTTCAGGAAGCCACCAAGATCAACTTGTCCCTTTCAGCCCTTGGCAATGTTATATCTGCATTGGTGGATGGTCGTTCCAAGCACATCCCGTACCGTGATTCCAAGCTTACTCGTTTGCTCCAGGACTCACTGGGCGGAAACACTCGCACCCTTATGGTGGCTTGTCTCTCGCCTGCCGACAACAATTATGAGGAGAGCATCAGTACTCTACGCTATGCCAACCGCGCAAAGAGCATCCAAAACCGCCCACGCATCAACGAGGACCCAAAAGACGCCCTCCTGCGCGAATACCAGGAGGAAATCAAGAAACTGAGAGAGTTAATCTCTGGGCAGCTGGGATCTGTCAACCTCAGCTGTAAGAAACACAACAATTGTTTGAATTTGAATGTGTCTGGATAGCGTATTGTTGATTTTACTTTCTGTTATCAGCACTTTTGGCAGGTCAGAAGGCAGGAGATTCTCCAGCTGTTATGTCACGACCCCAAAGCAACACTTCAGAGAGTGAGGCAGAGAAAGACAAGATTAAAGAGGTGTGTGTAGATTTAAAGGGACTCCACCTCAAAAGGAAAATGGTCATTTATTACCTACCCCCATAACTTATAAGAACTTTGTTCTTCTTTGGAACACAATTTCAGATATTTAGATGAAACCCAGGAGGCTAAGTTGTGACTGTCCAAGTAATGAATACTGTCAAGGACCAGAAAAGTATTAAAGACATCATTTTTCAATAGTAATTCAATCTGAATGCTATGAAGCGATGAGAATATGTGCAGCTAATACAGAACAGCGTATAAAGCTTGCATCCAGCAGATATTCTACAAAATTTTCTTTGCGCACAACAGCATTCTTGTTACTTCATAACATTCAGGTTGAGCCACTGATGGCAGATTTCTGTCATCCTTTTCTGGACCTTGACAGTGTTATTTACTTGGCAGTCAATGGGACAGTCACAAGCCTACTGATTTTCCCCTTTAAAGTCAGTGTTAAATGTGTTGTTTCCACCTTTGGAAAAGGTCTCCACCTGGAAAGAGGAAGGATTTTTGAGGAAACTTTCTGATTTTTGAATCCTTAGTATCATTGCCAGAAGCTACTGTAAAATTTGGCTATACATAAGCTATAAGTGAACTATTCTGTGGTCGCATGACTTTCACGCACAGTTCTTTCCTTAAATACTAAAAAAGTTTAAAAGATATTAAACGTGACAAGGCTGTTAAAGCAAACTAGTAAGTAGATGAGTTTCACTGTTTTGCATTTGACTCTATTGTCAATAGAAATAAATGATCAGAAACTCGTCTAATTTGTCTTTGTTTGCAAATGCTTTAGGTTTCTTCCTGAAGCTCAACCAGTAGTGCACTAAGCTTTAGCAATGCCAAGATCATGTGTTCAGTTCCCAGGGAAAGCAAAAAGTGATAAAACATGTTCCCTAAATGCGCTGTATGTCACTTTGGAGACAAACATCTGCCAAATGCATACATGTACGTATACATGTAAATTTAGGAATACGAGAAGAAACTGATGAAGCTACAGGCCGAGTACGATGCAGAACAAGAATCCAAAGTCAAACTCCAGGAGGACATTGCAGCCTTGAGAACATCGTACGAGACCAGACTCTCTTCTTTGGAGAGGTCCAGAACTAGTCGAACACATACTACTGGTAATGTTGAAACTACAGTTTCCTGAAGGTCCATCTTTAGGTTCTATATCTTCTTAATCTGGTCATATCATCTTGTTACAGGTGGTCCTTGTCTGGATCAGCATAAAGCAGAACCCGTCACTGCACCTGTGGCTTTACAGGAACGAAAGAATGATGACCACAGTGTACCCGAGGTGCTTTGATTTAGCCTGAAACTGGGTTAAAATGGGCAATGTGGATGTTTTCTAATTCAGTTTTTAATGGATTTTAAATCTCACAAATACTCATGTTTGTGTAGGAAAATCGGTCTTCTGCTGTTGCTGATGTCAAAGATGCTCTCAGGGAAGAAAGCTCAGTTTTAGATATGGTTGTGGTTGCCACACCCGGTCAGCTGGATCAGAAGCATGTTTTAGAAAGGTGAAACCTTAAGAATTTCTACTTAAAATTGTATTATGTAACTAAACATGTAACTATGCCATCTGCAGGCAAATGGTACTAAATCTTTTCTCAGAAATGACTTCACCCAACTGGTTGCATGATTTGTTTTGAATGATAAAAAATGACTTCAAAGAGATTGGAACTTATTTTTTGGGATGGTAGGGGTGAAATTTTTTAATTGGGTCATCCTTAATGGCAAAAGTGGCCCAGTTAACTTGAGCTTTAGAAATCCTGACATTGATAAACGGGGGATAAATCATGCTGTTTCTACTGTATTTTGTTGGCTAAAAGGCTGCAGCAGCTGGAGCAGGAGTTTGTGGGTGGAGAGCAGGTGAAGAATGAGGAGCTGAAGCAGAGACACAGACAGAGGAAGACTCTGGCTGACCAGAGGAAGAAGCAGCTAATCGAAGCTCTGAGCCAAAGCAGTGAGGACAGTGACAGTGTTCTGCTGAACGTATACGATTCCATTCAGGAGGAAGTCCATGCCAAGAGCAGACACCTGGAGAACACACAGAAGAAGGTGAGAGATTTCAGTATTTGGAGTTTTTAGTATCTACTTTTTTTTTTTTGTGAACAACTCTTTATTTATTGGCAGTCAAATTCAGGATTGTACAAAACCGTAAAAAAAAATGAATGGGGAGGAACCCAACGGCTGACCAACATTTTCTTTGCAGCAGTAAGAGCAGCTAAGAACAAGTTCTGTTGTGGGAAAAAAGTCAATTCTGAGTAGTCAATTAAGAAGAAAACATTTGAAGACAGCAGCACATGCTTTCCTAATAGAAGTGATATGCCCTGAGCCAGCTGAGACCAGAAAGGAGAAAGTGTGGAGCATTCCCAAAAAAAGTGTAAACATGTACCAAGTGCCCCCTCCGGACATAAATTATAATTGGGAGAAGGTGACACATGCATATAGAAGCGCTTTAGGAGTTTTTAGTATATACTGAAAATTTTACAGTTACATACTATACAGTATTTGATTATGAGCTATGGGCTACAAGCGAAAAAAAGCATATAAAAAGTATATTATTCTTTTTATTCAAATTTCTAGTTCAATAACAAGATCAGATTGTAAAACCGGCTCAAAATGTCCAACCATCTGTTTATGTGATGAACAGCTAAAAGCTGCCAAGTTGGAGATCAGAGATCTTCAGGCAGAGTTTGAAATGGAGAGAGATGATTATCTGGTCACCATCCGCCGTCTGGAGCGGGAAGGCCAGCTCTTTCAAGGAATTTTGGAGCGCATGGCACCCCTGGTGCGCAGGGACTGTAACTACAGCAACCTGGATCGGCTGCGGAAGGAGGCGGTGTGGGATGAAGAGGGAGGGACATGGAAACTGCCAGAGGTGGTGGTGCAGAAAACGACATTACCTGCAGGTGAAGTGCTGAGGAATGCCAGAGACCTTTATGATCTTTGTTCAGTCCGTTTTTAAAATTACAGTTCATTTTTATTCTTTTATGTGCTAATTTCTGCTGTGAAAAACGAGAAATTAGTTTGGCACTAAAACTGATTAAAAACAATCAAGTCAGCAGTAGCAGCAAACCAAATCAATCTTTGTTATAAGTAATTATGAAAATAAAACTAGCAGGACAAAAATGGTGGTTCTTGGTCACTGTTGCTATATTGACTGTGTGTGTTTTGTGATAAAATCAACAAGTGAATACATCTGTTTCAGTTGGTTCCTTGTGTTATTTAGAGGTATATTCTCTTTGTACTCTACAGTCCCTCCTTCAGGTGCCATTGCCCCTGGCAGACTTTCAGCACGCAGGAATTCTGCCTCAGACCTTGCTGACCCTTTTGTGGTATTCAGACACCAGACATGTTATTCTGACATTTAAAGGGATAGTTCACACAAATATGAAAATTCTGTTGAACCACTGTTCTCACACAGACTATTTTAACAATGTCCTTCCTACCTTTCTGGGGCTTGAACTTATCAGTTGCATTGCTGTCTATGCAGGGTAAGAGAGCTGTCAGATTTCATCAAAAACACTTTAGTTTATGTCCTGAAGATGAACAAATGTCTTACAGGTTTAAATCGACATGAGGGTGAGAAATTAGTGACAGAATTTTAATTTGGGGATGAACTATACCTTTAATTATACACAGGTACACTACAAATATAACAACACCAGATTCATGTGCCACATTCAGTTATAGGGGTTTTACAAATAGCTGTCATTTTAATCTTGGATTAAAGCAATCCCGTGTTACCTTCATTATTGCATATTTTTATGATGTATGCAAATTTAATACTAATAATAATACATTTCTTTATTTCAGTTTACTTTCACTGTTTGAAATGTTATACTGCTTAGCTGGAAGTAGCCTGTATATGTAACCAGTACAAAGTGCATAAATATTTAATGAAGTGAGAGTTGGGCACAAAAGTAGTGAAATTATGTTAGCACTGCAAAAGCTCTTGTTTATGCACTAGGGTTAACAATACTAAGTAAATTTCGTTAAATTTTAACCCTGGGTTACATTGTATTCTGAAAAGCGTTTTAGATCCAAAGAACATGGACAAACATCCATAGCTTAAACTCATGTCTGAATGAGTCCAAATTCCTTTTTTAGCAGGAAGAGGAGGAGGACCGCTACAAGGAAATGCTCAACCGCAGTGATAGCGAGCATATCGCCACTAACTACTTCAAGCCAAAGCGGAGCAGTCAGCTGTTGACTGGTGACTCTATTAAAAACACAAGTGAGGGAATGATTTTGTATAAACCATTACGTTTTCATATTCATTTGTTTCACTCATGCAACTGTTGTATGTTTATAAATGTTGGTTATTTTCTCACAGTAAATTATACTGGTTCAATCGGTAATGGTCCAGTGCATCAGACCTCTGGTGGGTCCAGTTTGTCTCCTATAAACGTGGAATCTCTCCTTCCACGCCCCTTTCGTTTGGAGTCCCTCGGAGTCCTACCTGCACATGGCAAAGTAAAACGCAAGAAGAGCAAGATGCTCATCTCAACTGAAAGCAACTGACAAGACATGGCTTGACAAATCTCTCGTATGGGAGCTTAGAACTTCATATCTTTTTAAGCTGATTTAGTTGTTTTTAAGTCATATGTAGATATATACTGTAAAAAAAACATATTTTTGTTTTATTAGTGATTGATGAACAGGGTAATTTTGTGACCTGACCTTTAATTCTAAATGTCAAAATTTTAATTACAGTAACACTACCTTAAGGAACAATAATAATGCTACCTAATGTGCTGCTTTGTTTTTATTTTGCACTGAGATGTTTTAACACAGAAAACCCACTTTTTGTGGTATTTTAATGTCTGTTGTTACGGTCTACATAATTAAACTAGTCTGAATTGTTTGTCCTTTTTAAGATTTTCCCTGATGCCTGCGAATTGGATAAAATATCCTGGAATCTAGACCAAGCGGGCAAGAGCGTGCACAAGAGGGGTGTCTCATCTCCCTGAAATGAGTTTTTCCAGGTTGGGATGTCTAATGGATAAAATCAAGTCTCACTTTTGTTCCTATTGACTAACATCAACATATGGGTTGCAAATCTTGTCTGTCTTCAATTTGCAAAAGCCATTGTGTGTCATGTCTCTCTAGTGTATATTTTCGTGATAACCTCAAAACAATTAGGCCTAGGTGTGGTAAATTGAAGTCCCAACTTGACGGCAATTAATAAGTAAAATACACATTCGCTTTGTGTATTTGTGCTACTTTGAAGCCCCCTACAGTGGAATTCACTATAGTAAAATGTAAACAGTGGATAGCTCTTATATAAATAACATTTTCATTGAAAAACCTATTAAATTATGACGCAAAAGTGTTTAACATAATTTTAAATACTTAAAAGTCACAGAATTAATTAACGGGATTAAAAAAGAACTTTTTTTTTTTGTTTTTGCCCTCAACATTTCCCCACACTCTATCCCACATGATATGCATCAAAGCGGATTTGCCATTTAACATAAAAAAAGACTTTTGTACAGTTTTTGGAGTTGAGTTTGGCAAAAGAAACAGAAGCTGTTCTTATCATTAGTCAGTTTGCCACAAAAACATTTAGAAATTTTATATTTAAACGTAAAAACAAAACTGCGTTAAGTAGATGTAGCCTTGATTAAAAACAGCAGTTATATTGACCTTTGCCCAGCAGACAGCAATCACTGTAAATAAAACCACTTAGTGAAAAGCACCATCACACTAAGCCCAAGCCGAGCTTCATCTTTTATCTTTTTTAACAGCTAGCTCTGGAACTGTGAGGGCTAATCCAAGTCATTGTCAGTTAAAGTCATTTATTTTTTGAGCAGTGCATCACTGATTCATCTTTTTGTGTTTTATTAACCTAATTGCATTAAGATTGAACCAGTTATATTTTTCACCATGGTTTCAACCTCAAGCATACTGGTTAAATTGTAAAGAAGATTGTAATCGTTAAGGTTAAATTGTTGTTTATGCAAAGCACAGTGTGCTTGCACTTGGATACAGTACAGCATAATATTCTTCTATCTGATCATACAGCACAGCGACCAGACAAATTTGAAACTAAGTAAGACGTACTAAACTGAAATTATTGCTTTATTCTTGTGTGTTCTTTGGTTAAACATTGTAATTTATGACTGCTTTCCATGTGTATTACTGTGTGGATTTGGTTAGATGTACAAAGGGCAACTGTTAACTGAGTAAACAGAAACAGAAGGAACCATTCTCAGTGTAAGTCATGAACTAGGTCACATTGCGAGATAAAGAACTTTAATGACAGATGAATCTGAGAGGCCAGGTAACATGAACACCAGTCTGTTGGTTGCAACTCCAGATAATGCGCTAATCTACTGAAGTGCTGTGTCAGATCTCACTGACCGGCGTGTAAAATGAGGAGTTTGACTGATAGCTGATCTTTGGAATCCTGGCTTCCTCAGGTTCAGCAATCTCTGGTGAAGTAGATATACTCCATTGTATTTGGGGAAAAAAAACCAGGAAGTGATCAGGAAGCGACTGATTAGAAAAACAGGTATGATTAATGAAGAATGATTTGGAGCTGAATTTTGGAGTATTTACTTAGGTCTAATTACTAGGATCACCTAGAAAAGTAAATAAACTGTATTATCGGCAAAGGCATCCAGGTGTTATAGTCACTATTTAGAATCATTAATAGACTAAAGGTAAAATTGTTAAAAGTGAACTGCAACTACTGCCGAATTGCAAAACTATTGACCATTAGTTGAGCTAATAACTTTATGATGTATTTTATAATAACTTCGCTTTTAACATTATGAAATTGCACACTCCACTTTTATTATTTGGTTGTTAATCAGACGTCATGTGTCAGTTTCTGTCTATGGTGCAAACGCTTTTTCAGATGCCAAATGTAAACAACTAACAATGATAATATACAGTGCTACCGTACTACTGAAAATCTTAAACCTAATTTTTACCTCAATACCCCAAATCCTTGTTGACTACAGAGTGATGATTGTTTTAGCAAATGTTAAAATATTGCAATGTGAGAATAAACAGTGCCCATATATACTCTCACTTAAAACGGAAAAGAGACGTAGACACATCACGACTGGAGAGAATAGTCAACAAATTCTCAGTTTTTCAGCAATCCTAGTTTGCGTAATGCCTCTCTCCGATCCTTTCCGATGCTGGGAACCGGGACAGTTAAGCCTTTTGAACGAGATGATGCATGCAATTTTGCTTTTATGGATGCTGGTTCTTTAGAATCCATTTGAGTGTCTATAAAGTGGCTTTTGGTTCCTCCTGTAGAAGAACTTGACTGGTGGTTCTGAGAAACTGCATTTAAGACTGTGATGTTAGATCCTGACAGTCCCATCCCAGTGCGTTCCAAAGTGGCAGATTTCCTGGTTGAAGTCATCCAGGAATGCTGTGGAAAAGAAAAAGGTGCTGAAAGATCGCTTACAGACCTTTGGTGGAGAGGACTGCAAGTTTCCACTGGTTTTTCTCCAGGTCTTGCAGGAACACTTGGAGTAAGACATTCCTTTGTGGTCTGGATTTGCACCAAGTTTGCTGGGGACTCTGAATGCTTTAGTCGTTGACAGATTGGGTTCTTTGTATCCTCGTTGAGGAGACCCAACTTGCAGAGAGCCTCCACTCTTACTTTCTCTGGGTTCATTAATTTATCCACTGCCAATACTCCTGAGCAAGGCATGGTTGAGTCGATCTTAGGGTTGGAGGCGTCTTCCTGGTTCACTGGGTCTTTAGGTGGGATTTTCATTTTAGGTTTAGGGGCCACAGGTGGAGGATTGGGCTTGGAGCTCTTATTTGTCATGGCCTGTGTGAGAGTTTGGGATCCAGAGATGCTTCCCTCATGATCTTTATTAGTATAAACCTTCTGATCTTTGGTTTTGGCTTCAGTAGCTTTGGTTTTCTGCACCGACGCACTCTTGCGCAGATGCACCAGAGCCTCATACGAGAGCGGTCCTCTACGTGCTACATTCTCTGGCTGATGTTTATTCTGTTCTTCTTCCTCTATGTCTTTGATTTTATGTTGAGGCGGTATCACTACCACATTGACTTTAGAGGTAACTCGTGGAGCTTCTTGATTTAGCTCACAAACCACTTTGGGTGCCATCTTTTTTTGGGATGCAGTTATATCAGGTCTGGTCTGGATTTGAGAGTTACGGTTTGCAAGGACAAATGGAGTAGGAACCATATAATTCAGAATGTCATTTTGCACTAAGCTTCTAGATGGACCTTCAAATTGGCTTTTGGGTACATCTACAGACAACAAAAGAAGATTATTCTTTCACCGCATTATAGGCAGTAGTAGTTACAGTATGTAAGCAAATACTCACCTTGACTATGAGCCTTGCTGAGCCTCGTTGACGAAGAGAGGCGGGCCGCTTTGTTAGCCACATTTCCTCGAGCTGGCAGCTGATCAGCCTCGTCATTAGACAGGCCACTGTCATCCTCCGTATCTAGTGACTGAATGGTCTCCTCTAGGTACATGAGACAAGCTTTCTCCTCAGCAGAGAGATACTCCAGACTTTCATCACTCTAAAACATAAATTATTTCCATTTGGGGATGGGTTACAATGTGTGTTATTTAAAGGGATTGTTCAACAAAAAATGAAAATTCTGTCTTCATCTTTTCAACCTTATATTGATAAAAACCTGAATGACTGAAAAGAAGAATCTTTTTGTTTTATAGGCAATGCAGTCAAACACACACACACACACACACATATATATCTTCTTTTGTTTTCCAAAGAAGAAAGAATGGTTTGGAACAACAGAAATGACAGAATTTAAACTAACAAACTAACACAAAGCAACTCTTTTATGTATAGCCTATTTAAGAGTATTTTAACATTATATGTACAATATGTCTTCATAAAAAAGTATGTCTTACAAAGCAGGAATTGAAGCTGACCACGCTGTCACAGCTGCCATTACTGTCAATCTCGCCCATTGTGTCGAGGCCATTGCCATCTTGCCACATGTCCCTTATCTGCATTTGCAAATTATGGAAACCTCCACCCTGATATGAATTCAAATTCCTTAACAATTATGAAGAAACTGCATTTCCCTTTAAAAAAAAAAGAGAGAATATAAAGAAAGTATATACTGTATGCATTTGCAGTTATATTGGAAAACAATTAAAAATGTAAACACGTGAATTTAAATTAGCCAGGAATTGTTTGTATTTTTGTGTACGGTATATTGAATGATCAGATGAATTGAATGAGATTACAGCAGACATTACTCTGAGCTACTTTAGTTGGATCAAGTCCAGCATGAATGGAAGATAGTGAATCATCGGTTTGGTTTAAATCAAAACGTTGACCTCCAAGTTAGAGTACACAATGCTAAATAGACAAAAATGAGTTCTACTCATTAAGTCTAATTCTTTAATATGTTGTACTACTGAAATTGTTTCATTTCTTCTATGCACGCCTGATGAAAGATCAGCAAGAACAATATAAATAAACTTTTTTAGTCACCATGTAATAGACTTTCACTGTTATAAATTTGCATATGACGTGAATGATGATATCGCATTTTTGATATTAGTGACTACGTTGTGTGATACGATGCAAAACAGCAAACAGGTTTTCTTTGTGGATGGATGAATTAAGAAGTTGCAGGTGAATAAAAAAAGGAAACTATCCTCAATATTGAACAACATGTTTTTAATTCTGTCAAATTATCATCATATTTTAAAAGTTGATCTGCCATAGTTAAACTGTAACCAGTGAACCATATCACAATAAGTGTAAAAGCAAAGTCCATTTCCATAGACGTAATAAACCCACTGGCCTTTTTTATCTAGTTTATTTAATCTTAATTATGTTTGGTTCTTTTTGTAATTGCAACACCAACATGCACTTTGAAAGACCTTAACATCTTTTATGCAGTTCTAGAGAAATCATCATAATATGATTATAATAACACTTAAATGACTTCATAATAACACTATGAGCTGTATTACACAAGAAAGCACACATCTACTTTAAGGGTATGTGAAAATCAGTAGCCTATCAGACAACACTTGAAATAAATTCAGTGTTCAGATATAAATTCAATCTAAAAAATTACAGTATGCATATCTATTTAAATCAAATTTATTTTCGGTTAATCTCTGTTCTTAAATTCCTAAAAAATATTTATATCTATGCAGAAGCATGTTTGAATAAAAGCTTACCTCAGAAAGGAGATGGCAGTCCAGCAGGTTCACGTGCTTCTACAGTGTCAGTGCTGTGAGGTACAGTGAAGTGTCAGTACTGTACTGTAAGGAAAATCTTCAACCAATCATTCGCGTCGCTCTTTTGCAGCAGCCAATCAGAGAACAGACCGCCGAATGTAGAAAGAAACCCGAGCGTTCGTATAAAAACAGTAACGTTACTTCAGTGACTGGAAAATACTTATGAAATATATACTTAACTACGCATACTACTTGTTATCGCACGCCCCCAAACACACGATGACAGAAAGTGTCAAGAGAGGATCACCCGCAAATCCGACTTAATCGCGTTATTAAGGGTTTCTTAAAATAGCATTAGTTTAAGCTCCGTCAACTGGAACTGATTTGATCCTGTTCCACTAACTGGGATTCATTAGGCTATGTTTTCACACCACACTTTTAACATTCATTTCTCAGTGTTTTATGGTACTTCTTATGCTACTAATAAGAAATCCACTATTGCTATGTTGTGAATGAGGCACATTATTAGTATTTCTAAATTACTTTTAACAAAATAGATGCTAGTTTAAGAAATACACTTAAAGGAAAACAATACGTTATGAACAAATTAATTGGTAAAATTTACTAAAATTAGTAATTGTTGCTTTGGTAAATTAGTTAACAGTTAGGCAAAAATAAATAAATTCACAGGAATATTTATATATCAATTCAAGTTTATTTATTGTTACCCAGTATAACCAGTGATTTTGTAGCAATGAGTGCTCTACATGCGGTTTCCCACTCAAAGTTACCTTAGATCCCAGCCATTTAGAAAAACCACTGCAAAATAAGAAGAAAAAAAAAAAGTCCTTTGGCCTTACAATGGGACCATTTCTTCAAAACAAAATGGCTGCAAACAAGTAAACAACAGTGCGGATAGTACCTGACTGAAAAATACTGAGAATGTACATCAGGCCTTACAAGATGTGTTCTTTCTAAAATTCGTCCACATGCTAATTCTATGATACTTTGCTACACTTAACCTCCGATATCGACCTTGTAAGCAGGAAAAAGTTCAATATGACACATTTCATCACTTAAAAATATAAAATGAAAGTCACTACAATCACTCTTCCTAACAATATGTCAGTCACTTGAGAGAGAATAATTGCGTTTTGCATAAAACAATCATGTGTGGTCATCTGCAGAAATTACACAAGTGCCCTAAAAACACAATTCACAAAGTAGTTCAGTGAGATTCTACTGTCAGCACCATTGTTGTTCACTTCAACGTAAAATCCATGTTTTCTTGCGATCTAGCTTACTGAAAATGTGTAAAAACCACACTGAGTATTCAGAGTCCATATATGAACTCCGACTATTTCAAGTAACAGGTACAATGGAGCCAGTGAGCTTAAGACTTCATGTAGTGCCATCGATTGTTCAGAAGCTGTGCGTATGACCTTAAAAGACAGACAATAAAATAAATAAAGTAATGCCATTATTAAATTAGATATCATGAAAGGCATGATTTTAGCTGTGCTCCACCATTTTTCTCAATTCTACTCTGGCCACAGAAGCACTTTGTGTGACGTTTGATTAATCTGTTAAAAATAAACAATTATGCCTTACACGATCACTCGTTAAAAGTTTCATTATCAAGTTTACCCATCACTGTCAAAAAAGCTGTTACTTGCACACCTTTGAGCTGCAGGGAACAGAAAAGTGTTTACATTAGGTATTGGGTGAATCTCACGAAAAACATGTCTAGGTCATATTTAACAGCAAAAGAAAAAAAGCTGTATTTGAGATTTTATAACATCATTTATGACTTTAATTAAATTATTAGATAACACAGTAACTTATTTTCCAATTAAATGAGTGCTATAAAATATAAAAGCAGCAACGTTAGTACTACTATGTATAAAAACGTCTTCATTTACAATAGAATAGAATTAGAACAGAATTATGGTAAGAATGGGCATCATGATCCAAATGCCTGACCCCAACCCTAAGTTCAATTAAATGTATTGAATCGTGATTGTCAAATAAGTTTTTGAATTGTGACTTCATACACTGTGTTTCTTTAATGCAGTTAAATATGACCCAGGTGTGTTTTTTTTCGAAATTCACCCTAATACTAGTATTGTAATTGTTATATATAAGGTAGTCAGTAGAGAATCCCTTTAAAGTTTGGTTTCAAGATTCGGCTTTGACTGGCAACATTTAATACTTCGACCCTCAAGAGTAAACCAAAGTTAAAAGAACACTGAATTCTTGGGGGAACTCGACACGTGAGAGTCTTCTTAAGCCGCTAGAAGATGTGAGGTAGAGGATTGTACCGAGCTGGCAGCAGAGAAAGAGCAGGTACCATGTCAGGTGGGGTGGCAGTGACTCGGCAAAGGAGGGGGTGATTTTTCAAGAACAGAGTGAAGAGCGTCACACCTCCCCGAAGTTGGTGTGGCCGGTCTCCTTGGCGTGTTCCCTTGCTTCCTTCTGCCCCACCAGGCCAGTCTGGCAAACCATGCAGCGCAGAGCAAAGCGGTTGACGTCTGTGTACTGACGTTTCCTCCGCGCCTCGTCGGCGAGCTCTAGCGCTTGGGCCAAAATTATGTCATCGATGGTGGAAAACACAGTCTGTGCGGGAACATCTGAACTGGGCACCACCTTCTGGAGTGGGTCGTAGTGAATCCCGTCGTAAATTAGCAGCACTCGTTTGGTGTAACCGGCATCCTCGCCGAAGCGGTCCACGCGCACAGTCTGAGTGTCAACCACACAAATCTCACACTGGTAGAACTTTGAAAGGATCGAAACCTCAATGGCGCCTCCCCACGTGTCATCGCGACGAATCCAGGTGCAATACTCCTCGTTAGTTTTACCCAATACTGCTTCTGAGTACGCGGCGGGGTCGCTAGCTACAATCTGCGCGATGAGCCCGCGCATTTCAGGAGCGCAGCCTGGGTCGTAAACGCCTCCTTCCATAACGTAGTTCACACTGGTAAACAGACAAGAGTTGTCGGCTGGGACCACGTGGCGCTCTAGAACTGGGGACAGGTTAAGACTGGGCCCTTTGGTCACAGGCGTTTGTGATTGAGGTTGGGGTTTGGGTTTGTTCTTCTCCTCTTCTACAATCAACGTGTCTCCTGGGACAAAAAAACGGATCAATGAGCAATGAGCCTTTATAAATGCAGAATTAAAATTGAAAATGTGCTGAGAGTTTACCCACAGACCCAGGCCATTCAAGATCTAGATTTGTTTCTTCATTGGAGCAGATTTGGAGAAACTTTAAAAGAATAGTTCACTCATAAATGTACATTCTGTCAACATCTACTCAAGTAGATCCAAATCTGTATGATTGTTTTTGTTCTGCCGAATACATGCCGAATAAATCTTTAAATTAAAATTAAAAAATATTATTAAAAATTAAAATAAAATATTGAGAATAAAAGTCATTAATTTCCAGAAAAAAAGTCTAAAGAAAATAATGAGAATAATTTCATTAAATTTTATGAAAAAGGTGTGTATTTAAGAAAAATAATAAATATAATAATTTAATACTGTTTATTTAATAATTGTAGTGAATATAATAATTTAAAATATTTTTTTCCTGAAACATTACAACTTTTTTCTCGTAATGTAATGAATTTATTCTCAAAATGTTATTTGGTTTGTCTTAAAATTTAACTTTTCGGTTAAAGTTCATTCTGAAATTTTTTTTTTTAAACTGATGATTTTTTTTCTTTTAGTTTAATGAGATAATTTTCAATATTTTATTTAAACTGTAACAAGTTGTTTGAGCCCGTTGTCCACAATACTGCTTTCTAAATCATCTAAATCAGAATCAGCAATATGCACAGATCACTACTTACAAGTGAAAACAGTCCTAGTCTAATATGTTCGTAGGAGAGGACAACAGCTGATGGACTTTTTCATTGGATGAATTATTATGGACTAACTTTTCAAGTAGACATTAAGTGATGGAATGTAGTGTTAGGATTGAGTTGTATATTATTGTGATGTTTTATCAGCTGTTTGGACCCTCATTCACCGCAGAGAATCTAGTGCTAAATTCCCCCAACTCTGTTCTGATGTAAAACAAACTCATCTTAATTTTGGATGGCCTGGGGGGGCGAGTACGTTTTTAGCTAATTTTCTATTTTGGGTCAACTATTCCTGTAGAACATGGCAAATACATCAAGTGTAAAGTCAAACCTGATTTGATAGGGTAGTCTTTGAGGTGTGCTTCACCATTGCGTAGATCAAGGCTGGACGGTGGATAGCCTACCATGATCTTCTGTACATCACATGGTATTCCTGTTAGCTCCTCAACCTTATCTTTAAGCTCCTGGACACATGATTGATGTGTAAGGCCCTGCATCAGATGGGTCCCGTTCTTGGCTTTGCAACGCAGACGCAGCATCCTGTACCTGTTCAGTTCTGAACACAGAACAGGTGCACACAGCATCAGCTAAAGTAATAGTACATTTTGTATTTAAACAAGGACATATGCAACAATAAAATTATTTTACAAATCATCATATAAAGCAATGGCAATTTCTTTTAAATAACAATTGAATGCACACCTATTTAAACTGTAACAGTTACATGAATAACTAAACATAAAAAAAAAATCAAGAAAGAAACAAAAAATATGATACTCCTATATGACTAGATATAGATTAACCAAACACTTAAAAAAGAAAATAACAAAACAAAGGCTTTACAGCTTAACGAAATAGTCGCAATAAATGCATATATAACTATTAAATAAAAAATAAAAAAATTCTGAACATATTTTTTTCAATCTAAGCAAAAGTATTGAATGTTTAATAATATAAAAGACAATGTTAACAACAATCTAAGCTAGGCTAACTGTTAGCAAGGCTAAAGATAACGCTACAAAAGCAAAGCAGATATATAACTATATAACCTCAAATTTAAACAGTTCCTTCACTATAAAACATCCTGTTAAGATATACGAAAATATAGTCTTAATAGCTAAAAATCACTCGTAGTTTGCAGCTGGCCCGATGCTAAGTCACTCACCAGTGTACGCTCCTAAAACAACAATTGACACACTGACCGAGCAGAAACGTGCGTATTACGTCACACAGTCTATGTAACGCGTGCTGAAAACTACACAAGTTGTAGACGTCAAATTTAATAATATAAATTAAAAATATTCCTAATATTTAATTTTTACAAATGTACCACCACATTCATAATGAACTTGTGTCAGCAAACGCTGATTTAAAGTAGTGAAAATTATTGGACAATCACATATAATTGGAAATATACAATAAATACACAAATAACTGTTTTACAGTCGTCTGTTATGCACCGTTCCGTGCAATAAAAACATTTGTTGTAAATCTGTGTAAGTCTCCCGGCCACAAGAGGCGTTACATGTAATCAACCCGTCGTTTTGCCTGCGTCATTCTGCTTCCGGAATTGCGCCGCCATTGAAACAGCCGCAACCAACGTGAGATTTTCGTTGCCGCGCTAATAATTATTGCATTTGATTTTACAACGACCACTTTCTTCTAAAAATATCTGAATATTGCTTGGAAGGATGGCGTACAGAGGACAAGGACAGAAGGTTCAAAAGGTCATGGTGCAGCCCATTGTATCCTCTTCAGAACGCGCAGCTGTATTGGCCTTTTTCCATTGTATTGATATGCTTTGGTTTCGCAATATTAATAATGTTATATTGTATTACGTATTGTGATAGGAATTAGGATTTTTTATTTAATTATATGTTTGGTCGACATATGAGATGTGTGCATCAGGTTTGTTTGTGTCCTGCTGATCGGTTGCTTACCAGTGACTGCAAAATGCTTATTGAATTTTATTAATGGCATATATTTGAAAACGGTATGTTTTTGTTAATGTTTGTTTCCTTAATTACACTACACCTTCAGAACCTTATTTTCAGGTATCTACAGAATGTAAGTTAATAATTTTATTATGTGTTTTATTAGTAATATCAAACATACATGCGCGTATATATATATATATATATATATATATATATATATATGTGTGTATGTGCGTATGTGTATATATGTATGTGTGTGTGTGTGTGTGTATGTATATATATATATATATATATATATATATTTTTTAGTAGTAGTATTATCACAGAAAACTGTCAAATAGGGTGACCAGCC
>JAUCNO010000044.1:2739618-2769278 GCA_032353835.1 Enteromius viviparus
ATACGTAGAATTTTTTTATATGTGTGTGTCAAAACTGTCAAGGTAGTTTTTTTTTCTTTATACTGTTCTTTTTTTTAATTGTTTATTTTTATTATTTTTCATTGTTTATTAAAGACCCAGGGTGGTTTATGTAGAACCTCCAGAAGGTTGAAAAACACTTTCCTCACTAAAGGTGCAAAAAAAAAGCACAAACGCTGCAAATGCTGTTTACACGTAGGTGACACTCCACCAAAGCGTTCTGTGCGCACAGGCAGTGACCTGTGAACATGTTGCTTATCTTGTTTTAACAGTCTGGTTGTAATACATAATACCTCCATTTTTCTCCTATTAACACATACAATAATATGCAAGTCCGATAAGGGCTTTTGTTTCTCATTTTCACCCAAGGAAACATTCATAGCATTTTTCATTGTGACTCACTTCGGCTGAAATGGACATGGCACCGTTGGGCAAAGATCCAGACTCTGAGTGTAAGCGAAAGAGGGTCCAAATCAGGCCAGGCTTTGTGCAAATAAATAATGAACAAGCTTCAGACATTTCCATGTTTCAGCATCATCAGATGATCAGTGATGATAGAGGGTATCAAGGGACTGCTGGCCAATGGGTGTACTTTTCTATGTAATCTTTTCAGCAGTATACAACTGTAAAGCGGATAACATGAAAGCAATCGCATGTTCTTAGTACTAATGGTGATTCAATGAAAACGCCTCCTTTTCTCTTTTTACAGCATTTGGTGAAATGCGTAAGTTTTAAGCATTGTGCTATATTACTTTAAATACATAATACCTTCTTAAAGGAAACAGACAATTTTGCGGTTTAATTACAGTTTATTATTATTAACATTAATACAAGGTATGCTTTATAAAAAAATTTGATGTTACTATACCAAATTACGTAATTAGAGTTGACATTTTAAGATATTTAAATGTATAATATTTTATCCATTTTTATATTAAATGAAAAGTATATATATATATATATATATATGCATAATATTTTATTATTTTATTATTATTATTTTATTATGTTATTTGGATCAATATGAATTGGATATAATAAATAAGGATATAAATGTGTTAATGCTTGCTTTTATGTGTATGTTTTTTGTCTAAAAAGAAATGCGAAACAAAAAATAAATAATTGTTTTGATGCTGTCAATAACACATAGTGAAAGGTGGCATCAGCCTTTCATTGTTAAAGTCATTATTCGTGCATATGTTAATGAGGGACCCAAAAGGCACGAGTTTTAAATTGACCCTAAACAAACAGTCTACAAAGTGACACTTATGCAATTTAGTGCATTTTGGAATAGAAATTGTTGATGCTCTTTTTGAGGTAAACACTCACACTCTAAACTTCTCACTTACGTTTGCTAAAATTGGTCACTTTTGCACCTTTCATGGAAGTTTTTTTTTTTGTCTGCGATTTAGACACACACACACACACACACACATATGCGAACACACACACAATGTGTTGGCAATTCAATATGAAGTGCCTAAATGTACCGAACAAAAGACCTGTAGGGGAGCAAAAGGAGATGTGGAACAAAAAACAAACGAGTAATGAAATTATAACAATACAGAGAGAGAGTGAGGGGTGCGGGTGCCACAATGGCAGGGAACAATCGCGCCACGTCAATGGAAAAAAAAGTGTGTGCGGAGAGGGGGGGTAGGCTTTGGACAATAGGCCGGTGACAGCGGCACAATGGCGGCACTGTTTTCAATTAGACATTATCTCATAGACAGAGTGGCAGGTTTCATTGTGCTAGGGGGCTATTTTCAGGGCCGCCTTTGTGTGCGGCACTGCCAATATTCCCTTCAGCCCCTGCCGTGAGCCGGCCCTTTATTCTCGCTACTGTTTGTTTTTTTTTTGCACAAGCGCTAAAGTAGAAATGTGGGTGGTTTTGGACCAGACAGGCCTCTGAAAGGAGAAAAAAGGGGGAGTGGGGCATAACTTGTGCCTTGTCACCTGGGTTTACCACGGCAAATTGAAAATAGCAAGAGCTGGAATCTCTTGGCAGACTTGAATGCTACGCCAATTTGACATGCACTGCATGTGAGTTTGTGCATGCAGTTTGGTGGCCTGGTGGGCATCGTGGTCTTCATCTAGGATGGTTTGATTATGTATTGTGGCTTGTAATGCAAATTCACATGGTGTTTAAACCAGTATCGGCTCATTCTAGAGCATGGCACTAGCAGCAACGTCAAGGTCATGGGTTTGATTCCCATGCAGGTGTTTCTGAAGCCACTGACAAGATTGATACTAAACGCAAGCATGCCAGATTAAAAGATTGAGTTTTGTGAGACCACGACTGTCCTCTGTTCACAGCACAAACAGCAGGGAACGGCTGTAACAATGCCAATGGGTTCGATTCCTGCAGAATGCATAATAAATGCTTGAATGCAATTGCTTTGATTACCAAATGTTCTAAAAGATGTTGTAAAAGTACCCATCCAACTTGATTCCACTGTTTTTGGAACCTTTATGTGGAAACACAGACCAAATTTGAAGCTTGCAAGGATGCAAGATTGAGTTTTTTTTTAAAATACGGTTTTAGGTGATAATGTGACAACATCTGTCCATCGTTCGACTACTTCAAACATGTTTTAGTTTGTCTAACATGTCTATTTTTTTAAATGCGTCTACCAAATGCATAAATGTACATCTGTCAATCTCTGAAAAACACTATAAATGCAGTCCAAAGCATTTGTTTGCTGAATTTCAAAACTTCTGAGTCCATATCACGGATCAGATCAATTCTGACGAACTATAGCAAGTTTGACATCATTTTTTCCATATGCAAACATTCCAGTTTATAAGTTTTACGTTAGTAGTGTGGCTACATTTCTCCTGCGTTTCTGTAGTTTAACAATAGAGCATGGTGAGAACGACAGTAAGGTTATGGGATTGATTCCAGGCAATGCTTGAACACGTGAATGCATGTTAAAATCTGTCAAAAAAGCAGTCTGTGCGACTTATGCATGACATCACAGGTCTTCTGAACCCTTAGTGAGGAAAACAGATCACATGTGATGACATATGCAAGCATGCCAGTTTAAAAATATTTCGTTTTTAAAGAGTTTTTAGTTGTAGCTCAAACAAGGTTACGTGTTTGATTCACAGAGAATGAATGAACTGGAAAGAAAAGAGAAATGCTTGAACAAAATATCAGTTACTTCAACCAAATGCATAAATGTATGTCAAGAATATCAAATAAAGTAAAGTCCATTTGACTTCTGTAATACATCTCAAATCTTAAGTTCTATAATAGCTGTGTAGAAACACCATAGCAGATTTGACAACGATAAAAAAATAATACAGGTATGCAACAGCATGATGGTGATAAATAATGAAAGAATTCTCATTTGTGGCTTAACTATTCCTATAAAATTGAGTATGCAAAGTATTTTGGCAAGGGCTTCTATGCAGCTTGTTTGCATTATTGGTAGAGGCATTGGCATTCAACTCCATTTTAACACATGCAATATTTTTTCTATCATACGTACTGTACTCCTTCTTTTATATAATTGATTGTATATTCTGTTGTAGTGCTCTAACAGAGCTGTGATGTTTGTTTCTGTAGAGTTTTTCATTCCGCAATGTGAGTTCCAAACCAGCAGACATGAAACAGTCGAGGTTAATGCCCTTCGCCCGTTTCCTCCAGTTTGGAGAGAGAATTCTGGCACACCGAAATGCCGAAAGCCTGAAAGCACCATCAGATAAACTCGTTTGGAGCCTCTCAACCCATTTTGTTCAGGTAGCCGATATTTGATGAAAGCCAAGTTGCACAAAAAGCTTGCAATTGGCCCGAAAAATAAACGAAGCCCAACTTGCCACTCAAACCACCTGCTGCTTTTTCGCTATTGCTTTTACCTCAATTAGGTTGTGCAGACCTGATTCTTATGATTTCGCTGAGCGTTTGCGGTGGAAAAGGAATGTTTTTCGTCAAACGTTTCTCACAAACAAACACGTTTGTTGCTTGAAATCAACGGAACAGAAATCGGAACAGGTTGCGGCTTTCCGATAATTCTCAGAAATAATGCGCTTGACCTTATCGCATATGTGTTTTTGGGCAAATATCTGTCATGTTTGCTGTTCTATATCACCCCGGTTCCCTCCCAATGCGGTTTGAGCAACTGGCTCAGTATTATTACCCCATCAACATTTTTTGCACTTTTTTTTTATGAGGACACATTGGTTTTTGTGAAGTGCCTACATAGACAAAAATGGCAGTTTGTTTGGAGAGTAAGCAGCGCAGATAGCAGTTGCAAGGGAAAATAATGATTTCATGGTGGTTTACGCCATTCTCCCACAATTCCACACAAGCACGGTTGGTTTAACAGCCTAGTTAATCAATGAAATGTCAAAGGTTCAAAAATAAATCACTTATTGGGAAGCGAAATGAAATGTTTTCAAGAAAAGCAATTTTGATGTGAATTCTGAACGTTCCCAGCATTTACCTGATAGCATCACTGAAATACTGTGGTAAAACACAGAGTACTAACTACAGCTGCCGCTACTAATCAGCTTATCGTTCTCACGTATTGAAGCAAGCCTTAAACTATCTGCATATAGATAATCAGATTCATTCGCTGCAATGGGAAAACATGAAATTAATCATCAATAATAATGCTTTTAATGAGATGCATTTGCATGTGCTGATAAAGATCTTTAATAGACGAGTTAGGGGGGAAACAGCATATCGACACACAAGCAAACAGGAAGAGAGAACACAGACGTATCCGCTCCCAAAGTTCTTTTTATAATATGAGCCATTTTTTGCAACCACAATGTAAGATTATTCTTATTAGTCACAATGATTGCCTAATTGGCATAGTGTGTAGTGCAGAGAATACAGAGTGATTCTTACAGGCCTGACAGGCTGGCTGTGTTATAATGAAGACAAGGGGTCTAAAGAACGCTTGGTTGTATTCCAAAAGACTGAATTAACGTCTTCATTCTATGGAGTCATTTGCATTTGTAAATGCCACGGTTCTGCAGAAAGACGTAGAGTGTTTGGGTTCGCCACTCTCTTGACGGACAAAGGCCTGTCCTGAAATCGGGAGCTCACAGGGAACGTTCCAACAGCACCATCTGAGGCCAGAAACATACTCTGTGCAAGTTCACAAGCAAACCATTGAAAGGCCGATCCCTCCGAAAAAGCATAAACACTGACACATTGTTTGTTTGAGCACCCTGGTTTTTTGAGGGGAAACCTGTTTGACAACAATCAATATATTTTATTTTTAATTACCATTTTATTTGAGGTCACCCACATAACAACTTTTAAAAATCATTTGATTTACTATTTTTTTTTTATCGTTTTATGATCATTAGAAATCTTCTATAGTTTAATGAATAGTGCCCCATGTGTAATATACATGTATTAGTGATGTCAGAAGATTAATCACAATTAAACTCATCCAAAATAAGATTTGTTGACATAATAATATGTGTGTATACTGTGTATTTTTATTTTGTATTTAAAAATACAAACACATACATGTATATATTTAAGAAAAAATATGTTGTTTATATTTTACATATGTAGTATAAAATATAATAATATGAATATATATATATGTATAAAAATTTAAATATTTGTAAAATATATACTGTGTTTATTTATATATACATAATAAAATTGCGATTAATCGTGATTATGCATTTGACAGCACTAATATACATATTAACATTCCTAGTGCGTTACAGTGACTGTACAGTGATGAACCCTCAAGGGGGCGATAGAGATACCTCCAAATTCTTGTGTTATAACATAAAAACATAAAAATTTAGTTTGTTCCATTCTCAACTATACTCGACGACAGTATAGGCTACATATTGCATACCATCTAGTGCTTTCTAGCAATGTGTAGGTGATTACTAATAGCATTTTGACACATTTGCATAGGAGAAATCTAATTTGCATAGAAGCATTTATGCTCAGGTATTTTCTTGGAGTATTTATAAGGCCTAAAAAAGTGTGCAACTTCCTCATATTCCTCATAACCCTCATATTCCTTTCGAACAGTTCTCAAAAACATTTTAAGGTTAACCCTTTTGAAAAATGTAGTGTAATTCAAAGAAACCTGTTTAGAACATTCGGTTACCGCTCCCACAGCGAAAATAGAATCATTTTAACGTGTTTTTAGAACAAAAACCTCATTATCTGCATTAAACAACAGCTTGAAGCACTTGTAAACTCTACGGAGCTCCAGTATAAAGGGTGCGAGCCCATGCAGATGGACAATAAAGACTTCTTTTTCATGAACCTTTTTTCAGTAGAGCTAAAACACTATTGGCGTTATATCAGCTCAGGTCTTTCTCAAACCCTTACAAAGCTCCAGTCTGGGTAATCCTTTGGACAAATGAAGAAAATGGGAGCGAGTAATGAAAAAAAAAGTCGGCACCTTCACCTCAGCCCAGCGGGGGACACAAAGGTAGAAGACTTGAAAAGCTCGGAGCAGAACAAAGGTGCGAGCGCTCGTCTAAAGCCCCCAGAGTTACTTAGTGACAAGAGAGTGACATGGAAATAAAGAAAGAGAGGTGGATATAAAAGACGGACGAAAAAAAGAAGGATGGAGAGGGTTAAAGAAAGACGAAGTGGAAAAAAACACAGAAGAAGTGGTGGTGTTGTGGAAGGGGGGGTAAGGTTCTGTAATCCTGGAATAGTGGTAGTCAAGCATCTCCATGGAAACAGGCACAAAGGCCTGTGGTTTCCTATTGATGGCTAATTGTATTCTTCACAGCTCTTTTGTTAATTGTTGTCTGCCCAGCTCCTACTTCCTGCTGGGCCACTACACAAAGGCAGGAACAGAGGGGATTAGAAATGGCACATCGGCTTTGCGCTCTCACCCCTGCGCAGCGATGGCTAGTTGTGCGTGCGCTGAGGGAAAAAGAGACAGAAAGAGACATAAAAACGCAGGTTTGGAGCGCTTTAAAGGACTCTGATGATTCGGATCGGCTAACGGGCCCCCGTGCAAATGTCACACGGGGTGACTGTGATGGAGCCCCTCGTTACAGAGAACTTTAATACAATGACGCTGCTGTTGGAAAGGTCTTAATTGAGGGTTTGCTCAAAATGTTTAAGTGTTGCGTGTCAGGTTTGGCAAGCATGCGTATGGCACACTGATATTTTTCTGTCATAGCACGTTTCACACTTGATTAAAAAAAATAAATACTACTTTTTAGTATTTAGTATTCACTTTGTTGTCACTGAAATGAATTCAATGTTTTTCTCTCTCGCTTTTTTTTTGATGACATGCAACATATGTACATAAATGGGAGTAAATTCACTGCAAAAGTCACCTTTTCATTGCAAATCAGTTACTTTTAGCTTCAAAACTGTTTCATAAAAGTCTATAAGACACATTCCAGATCATGTACCATCATAGTTTTATGACAGGATAACACTAAAACTGCAATTCTTCAAATTGAAATTCAATATTTTTTGTAAAAACAAAATATAAATATGAAACTTTTTTAACTATGTGCATTAAAACTACATTTTAAAACACATTTCAACATAGACTGTATTGCTGAACTTGAAACAGCATGCAAGAAAACACTAAAGTTTCATTAAAAACTAGGCTAAGCCTATTTTCAAAATCATTGTATGAGGCTATAGATTATTTATTTATTTATTTAATATAGATCAGCCGTATTATAGATGTGTGCCAGAGTTAAACTGAGATTTTAAGTTGGAAAGCATTTATTCTCTAAATAGAAGGTAAACAAATGCATGTTTTTGTGCACGTTTCCCAATTTTGAATGCGTTAGAGCTGCATTAAGGATAAAAAGACATTAAAGCTGAACTTGAAACAGCAGGTACTCTTGAACAGAGCATCTCCCTTTCCCCTCCCTTCAAGGATCCTAGCATTTTTCCTTTTGCCAAGGGAAACCCAGAAAGAAGAGCTTTCCCTTTAAGAGGGAGGTGAATGACAGGCAGCAGGACCGAGAATGTTGGAAACTGAACACCAGAAAGTCATTCTGGAGTGAAGGGAGGCTGGAGCGCGACGTATTCATCAGCTGTGCGCTTGGAGTCTCAGGTTGTGCTTTAAGCAGTTAATAGACAGACGCGTATTATTCATTGACACGAGGGGAAACCACATTTTGCATGCGGCGTTATCGATTCCGCGGGCCCAGAGACTACGGAAAGACTGAAGGAATAAAGTTTGTGGAGCACAGTTCTTTTGGAGTTGGTAAGTGGGCAAATGGCGCTTTCTTTGAAACTTTACGCACGAGTGTTTGGCACGTTTTTCTGTCTGTAGTGAGAGATATAACAAACCTTTTGAGGTAGGTCAACGAGACGAGGATTTTGATCCACTATTATCTACCTGAATCACCGAAGCGAGCGTTTTACGCGTCCGCACAGTCAAAATACCCCGGTTTTATGAACCTAAAGAGTAAACAAAACTCACTTTGACTATGTGCTTTGAATAAAACGAACTCGTTTCTCACCTGAACGTGTTCTGTTGTGTGTGTCTGTACAACGTGTTTGGATAGGAAATGACAACCTGCTTTCAGTGCGTACTCAGTCAATTATTATTGATGTGAGCTGAAAGTGTATGCAGTGTCCTCTCAAGGCCATTGCAGCAGTTGATTGTAAATGAAGAAGCGATTTCTATTTCAGGTGACATGAACTTTTACGCGTATTATTCAAAAAGGAAAAGAAGCATTTTTATGCAAGCGTTTTCAGAAAGGTTTGTTTTATCTTTTATCTTTATGAGGTGAACGAATGCTTGCAAACTTTTTAAATGACAACTGTATACATTTTTATTTCATGTTTTTGTCTGCTCAAATTGCCCTGTTTGGATTGTTTAATCACTCATTTGTTCAATTGAACCGATTACTGGGTCTAATATGACCCTTCTTGTGGATAAGTGCATGCATAACATTAATAACTTATAATTGTTTTAGGCCCTTTTAAAAATAAGAAATTAGCTTACATTAGCCAATGTCAGTGGCAATATGTAATATTATGCTATTTTCTTTTTTTCTTTTTTACATATATATGTAAAAAGGCAAAAACACACACTATGTATATTATATATATAAAAAATTATATAATTTTATTTTATATATAATTCAAATTTATATGCAGTATTGTATTGATTTAGTTTATATTCAAAGACTTTATATTATACATTGCACACACAAATCTGTAAATATATAATATTACATACAATTTATATGTAAATATTAAATCTGTCTCACTGGACATCGGTAGTTGAAGTTGACTGAATATCAATGGATCGCACTCAACCCTGTTTTTATTGCATGTGAAATTTTTTTTATTTGGGGACCTGCTAAGAACTGCTTTTCAGGCAGCTGACAGGTCTGGCAGATTTTCTGTGTGAAGAGAACTGTTGATCTCTCTCTGTTGTAGAATATCAGCCTTCCGGAATAACCAGAAAGCAGAGCACCTCAGGGCAGACCGACTGTGGCGCAATTGCTGAATAGGTGTTAAACTTTGATAACGAGCTCTAAGTAGACATTTTATTTTCCCTCTGCATCATTAAATAAGCACGTCGTGCCAGTGCAGGCAGCATATCCTGCTTTTATTCCACCAAGAGCATCCAGCACCTGATTTTGCACCTTTATTGTGAGCGGGCATGTCGACGGATCATTAAAGGGGAAGTTGGCGAAGTGGTCGCGAGGGTTTGGCTTCACAGTGGGTGACTGCACACAAAGATGCCTGTCTGTAGGGAGTCTCTGACCTTTTGCTTTCCCCCCTTGTTTCTATCCCCCTTGTTTACGCTATGCCTTGTTTTCCTTCTCTGGTTCAGCTCCATTTTTTCCCCCGTCGTTGACTCCGTTTAAGAGGTCAGGAAACCAGTGGTGGTTCTCTTTAGCTGTCGGCGTGTCTATGCATCCGGTCTCTCCAAAGTCTTGAACCCTTCACATGCTGATTTATACAAACTCTGTGGTGCTCTTATCTGACAGCCATGGCTGAAATTGCTATTAGAGCACTTTGGAGGGCAAACATACTGTAAACGGGTTGTTTAGTAGTTCTTTTACTTTTCTGGTGGTCCTCTGAAAGGGGGTTTCCAATCACTCATATCTAGATCAACATATGGCATAATTATCCTAACTTTGACGGAAGAGTGACAAGAAAAGAGATGAAAAAGAACACTTATTGTACATGAATTTAAATACTTATTCACTGACAAAGCCTCTTGGCATTTTTCAGTTAATGCCAGGATGAAGCAGCACTTCCATTAACAGTACAAATCAAGGTTGTTTTAAAGAAGCCAAGTATACGCTTGTATCTTAGGCCATCTGTCATATACCTGGATAATTCTATTGACTTTATTCTACATCTATCAGTCACACAATGCAGGAAAAGTTGTGCTGCAAGTCTGCAGCACTGATGGATGGACAGACTCGTGACATTATTTCCCATAAGCTAGAGAGTTTAGCTAGGGCAGGCGAATAAACAAAAGTCCATTCTTTCTGTTATTCAAACTTCGACCTCTTCTGTTCGGGTCTGCATTGTTTCATGCGTCCTATTGAGCCGGGGTCTGATGAGAGAGGGACAACAATAGCTTGTTAAGTGAGTTTTTCAGGGCTCGCCACAACATCAATGAAATCAAACAGAGCAGGCCAGAGAAGCTGGCACTGATAAATGCGTTCAATCACTGCGGCTGTCCATCAAATCATCTTCACGCTTTGAGTGTGTTCTGTTCAGAGTCAAAGAGCACTGGGGCCCTGTCAGAAATATGACATGTTATTTTTGTCTGTAAAGATTGCATTGTAACTCTCTTTGGAACAAGTTTTGTAGACCTGCTGTAAAAAACCCCTAACAGCATCTTGTTCAAGAAGAAGAAGCAAACCAAGGCAAAAGTGGTTTTGGTGTGCCTTATTACATCACACACATTTTTTTTTGCATTTCAGCACATGAGAATACAGCAACGTTCTATAAATAATGCTTAATGGCAAGTTATCTTTGGTAAAATGGCTTTCCGCACGTGAGAGGTGGCAACTGGAAAATGCCGTAAGACTTTCACTCTTCGCCTACACGTTCCCAAAAACCTCCAGGTTTTGTTCCACCTACCCTCTTTACCATGAGCTGAGCTCAGACCCACAGCGGAAATTAGAAAGTCCTC
Organism: Enteromius viviparus; assembly: GCA_032353835.1. Classification (NCBI taxonomy): domain Eukaryota; kingdom Metazoa; phylum Chordata; class Actinopteri; order Cypriniformes; family Cyprinidae; genus Enteromius; species Enteromius viviparus. The sequence continues at coordinate 2,750,730 of JAUCNO010000044.1, forward strand.
CATTAGAACATTAGAACAGAGAAAGTTTGAGCACACAATCTGACAGCCGCCCATCAAAACGAGCATCACTCTCTTTCTGTTGTCACAAGTCGACTCAGCCACTTTAGGTAAGACTTGCTTTGCAACTTTACGCGCTTCGTGTTCAGTTGTTTTGCTTTACATTTTTTCATGCTTTTTAATTGTTACATTGCAAATTATAATCATTTATGCAATGGTAAAACAATATTTTCTATACGTCTTAATTTGAATTTAGGCGGCACATTTACGCTGCAGCGTTATTTTGAACCTATTATATTTAAGCATTAAAAATATATGTTTTTGAATTAAGTAAAGACCAAACAGGTTTGATTCTTCATGCTGTGACTGGACTTTTGAATTTATTTATTTAGCATGCGTGTTTGTTCCGCACCATGTTCTCGGGTTCATTAAAGTTTGTGTGATGGGCAAAAGGTAAAGTTTCATTTGATGCAAGCTTCAACATGACTTTGATTTTGACTCAATATGCTGGTTTGGGTGTGAGCTTAAACAAAGGTTTTCACATAAAAGTTTCAGGGGCAAATTGCAGGGTGGATTTATGCCCTGAATGTATAATTGTTTAAATTAGGGGAAGAATTGTGCTGAATGGAAAAAAAAATGAATGGAGACAAAGAAAGGCAAACAAACAACACTATTCAGATCTTTTCAGCTAATAGAAATGTTCCCATGGGTCTGCTTTATAGTTTCTAGAATCTGAAAAATATACTAAAAAGTCATTCAGAAATCGTCTTTTGGCTAATTCGGGTTCATTAAAACCAACCAATAAATAATATTTTGAAATCATTTAGTTTAGAAATGAAGTGTAAAAAAACCAACCTTTTTTTATTAATTGTTATACCTCATCACTATATAAAATATTTTCTCCTTCCGAATTATTTTAATAAATAAAATTGTCTCTGCACTATAATTATAAAAAGCCACACTAAACGCGATATTCTGTTCTGTCTAATAATTTACATTTATCTGAATAATAACGTCAGTGCAAATATTGTCAACAGATTTGTGTGGGCTTCATTTGTTTGTTTGTCATGTGTAAAAATACAAATGCCTTGCTATGTTCACTCACAGTCGGATAAACTGTCATTCTAATACAGTAAGGCCGCTTTCAGTTGTAATGAATATGACCAGGAAATAAGTCCCGCAGTTATTTGCATGAACTCCACTGGTCTCCGCTGTGACTTTTGAAAACACTGCGTAGTGTTCCTGCGGGTTGATATTTTAATAGACCGCCGTAGCCTCATGATTTGTTTCTTTACAAATTAATCAAGGATTGTTATATATTAATTCCCGTTCAAACAAACAGTCCACAGATTGCAGTGGGGAACTCGCTTAATGACAGTTATGTTGAGGCTCGCAAGGTGTTTGCTTGAATTTTCAGATCTGAGAAATAAATTCATGTTGAAGTGTTCAGAACTTTTTTTGATCTTGTTATACACCATTTCGCACACTAAATAGGTATTTGTGGTAAAAAGAGAGATAATAATATCCTTCACTATTACCTTTTGATTAGTTTGCAGAAAGAATAGAAAGGAAAATATATATATATATATATATATAAATATATATATTACACACACACACACACACACACACATATATGTATATGTGTATATATATTTATATATATATATATATATATATATATATACATACACACACACACATATACATGTATACATACATACATATATATATATATACACATATACACATACATATGCGCATATATATATATATATATATATATATATATATATATATATTTTTTTTTTTTTTTCTTATATGCAAATGACTTTACAGAATTCTACTGCTTATTCATGTCTTGTCAGATTCTTTCAATGTAATCATTTTTTAACCACATTGTCTGACACCTGAGCATTTCAATGAAAGAGAAATAACATGCTTAGTTCCTTCTTACATTCCCAGTTGACTCATCACTAACGTAGAATCACAGAAATGTATCATTTAGAACTTACAGAGAAAGCAATTTAATGTAGTGAAAGCGTGGGGGTAGCGCCTTTGCCAGAAAGTCGTAAATTTATGTCACTGTACGTAAGAGCTGACGAATATCACCTCTCTACAGATGAACCACTTTTCTTTTTTCATGTTGGGGTTTAAATGTGAACGTTTAAGACTTTCTTGAAAGTTTGTATCCATTTATAAAAGAGCGACTGCATGGCATTGCTTCAGCATCATCTGAAAAAACAAACCTTGCCAAAAAGTAGTATTTTACTGCTGACATAATGCGATAATTAAACTTTGCACTTGATTCCAAAACGTGGCTAGGTTTGTAGAAAAGGAGGGGTTGTATGTATGTGTTTGTATGTTAGTGGAAGTGTGTGTCTTTCTCGCCTTTACTTGTGTAAGACGTTTGAGGAGCATCTCTCGAGATGTTATCAGAAAGTGTGATGCTGCATATTGATGTGGCTTTTAAATACAAGCTCAACATTTGTTAGCAGTGACACTTTTTCCAGTCACTCTGCTTTCGTTCTGCCCTGTTTGTGCCCCACTCTTTTAAATGATTGGAGATTGTTGGGGTTTGACACCGGGTTCTTTTCGCTCTCATTTGTTTCTTGGAGTCCAAGGCATGGAGCACTTGATTTTACAAGAAGAGCATGCAAAAAATGACATTTTGTCCCCGTTTGCTCCAAAACCAACAACGTTAGCAAAGCCGCTTCTTTTCAATACAGTTCAAACAGTTTGCTCTACAATGAGGGATAGAAAATAAACATCAAAAGTTAATTTAAAGTTAATCTCAGAAGCAAAATCTCACAACATCCCAGATCCTTCTACAATTCCATCATATCCTTTGGTCTTCCTCCGTCATGCCTCCTTTTCCCACCCTTGTTTCTCTATTAGCTGTTGTGCGGTGAGTGTGTATCCTGTTTTTGACAGCAGGAGCCCACGTGCTCTGTCCTGCCGGTGAAGTGGCCGGTGGGGTGGGGAGGGAGGCGCAGGGTCTCAGGATGTCCTGAAAGGTGAAGGTTTCGTCTTCTCTTCCTGTCTGGGTCCTCATGTTGAGCGATGGAGCTCCGCGATCTGAATGTGCCACCAGGTGGTAACAGGACAGACGAAATAACACATTCAATTTTCTGTTTAATTTTAGCTTGATTTGTTCTAAATTAAGCTTATTTTTAATTTACTCAGCTTCGTGTTGTCCATAATTTTGTGAGAGGAAAGTATTAAGTAGCTAGATTTGCCAAACAAACAAAAAAAAAATATTTTTCAAATTTTTGTAAATAAAAAAAGATTATTGAAGTATGATTTTCAATAATAACCTTTGTACTTCAAAATGTCCTGTTTAATTTAATATGTTACTTGCATATATTTCTAATTGTGAAATTTACTATCAGTTTCTGACTGAAAATCAAGTTTTAAATCATTCTACTTCAAAGTTTTGTGCTTATTTTAATGTTATTTGTAATTAATTGTGAAATTTACTAGCAGTTTCTGACTGAAAAGTGAAATTACGAAGCAGAAATATTTCTATTTAATTCAGTTCCTTTGTAATTAATAAGAACTAAACTAATGAATAAGATTTAAGTTAGTTTTTCACACAATGGAATGAAAAATCGGTGTGGGATTTACATTGAAACAGTTAATTTCACATTCAGATAAAGAAAAATAAAATCTTTTTGGAGAAAATAAAGAACAAAATGTACTACTCTTGCAAATCAAATCTAAATGCATGCTTTTGACAAAAAAAAACGTGTTATCAGTGACTAAACTAAACATGACTTTTCTTAAGCAGAGCAAAACTTTACAAAATCATCTGTGCCATTCATCTGACTCTTCAAATACTGGACTTAAACTGTAAAAGTACTTAATGTTTTTAGACCGTGTGGACCTATATCTCCTTTTGTGTTCAGCACTAGCGTGGGTATATTATAGGTGAACTGTCATTCTAAGATGCTTTTTAGATCAGTGGAATGTTCTAAATCATTCAGACGATTCTGTTATCATCAACACCCGCTGCTTCCCAGCACATCTTCACTGTGACCTCGAGACTATGACCCGCAGTCGCTTAGAATTACCTGTTGTGCTCCTCGTAGCACAAAACAGCCTGGTCCTGTCACCATGACAACCCCATAGATGCACTGTCTTTTCTCAAAGACCCCTAACTCATTTGAAAGACCTGTAGCCATTCAAGGACGTGCCAGCAAGACCCTGAGCCTTATCTGGATCTGACGTTATGATCTCTAGCTTTGGAAAACATGTCTAATGCATTGCTGACAAACTGTGCTGCAAAGGGTTCATCTGAACAAGATTGGATATAAAAGTGTGCCAGGCTTAGAAAAAAAAGAAAGCGCGTTTTAATGTATTTTGCCTTTGTCTTTCTTTGCCTGAAGGGGGTGGCGGAAGGTTTTTGTGCGCCTTTTTTCGCAAAGGGGGCCCTTCACTAACATCTTTTATTCCCTTTCTCTTGTTATATTTCTTTATTCCAAGTGTGTTTTGTGCTCGACCTCCTTTCATTGCCCCCTCCTCTTGTCTCTCAGATAAATGCCACACTAGCCTTTCACTTGGCGCCACAATAACCGGACTGTTTTAGGCCCAGAGAGGCACAATGAAAGAGGCTGCTTTTTAACCTGCGTTTCTCAAAAGCATAAGGAGGAAAAAACGGCGGCGACCCACTCTCCTTTCTTTCTCCTCTCCCCCTCTTTTGTGTCCAGAGCATGGTCGTACCATCATCCCATTTATACATCTTATTTAGAAGGTCTCAAAAGAACATGAGCCCAAAATTCTGATCTTTAGAGCTGCTTTTATTGTGGAAAAAGACAAAGTCGACGGAAAAAAAGTGCCCGACAATGCATGCTTTGATGTAGCATGCTTGTCCCTGTGGACTTTTAATAAAATAAGCTAAGTTATGAACTCTATATCATTTCCATTTAAACTTGCTGTTTAAAAGCATTGGCATTTTGAACAGTTTTGATGTTTTTGGTTAAAAGGCAAATTTCAAAGCTTGCATTTTATGTGTGTGTGTGAGTATCATAAGTACACATAAAATTTGTCAAAATTACAGTTTGATTGGAAATTATTTTTAATGTAATGTTCTGTCAAATCAAGCCACACTCTGTTTTCCCTTTCGTCTAATTTTTGATTTTCGCTTAATTAGTTGTCTCTCATGAACAGTGACTAATAATTTTTTATTTTTTTTGTATTTTTTTATTATTATGCCACACTTCAGGGTAGTAGTCCGTATTTCAAAAAACTAAAAAATTAAGCTATGGATTTGCATTTAACAATAAAAATATACGTACAACGACAAATTACTTCTTAAAACATATAGCCCATTTGTTTTTGTTCCTAATTTCCAGGAATATTTAAAGGATGTCTAAAACTTAGTTCAAATGCACAGGTCACAAAAATTCACACATCACCATTTCCGGGACCAAATGCAAACAAGAAAAAGTTCTATTGTACACTTTTGCTACTGAATAACCATTTCATTTTTTTTTTTTTAAGTGTCTGGAGACTATCGTACTACTATTATGATACTGAATCATGAGATAAGCATGCTTTTAAATAGTATAGTACTTATTAATTAAATTGGTACCAGGAAACAATATTCAATTAGTCATGTACTAGTAATGCATCTTTGGTTGTGAATCCATGTGTCCTTGTGGTTTCTACACTCCATGTGTAAACCCTGTTGATTTGCATTGTTGTTGTTTTTTTTTTTTTCCTTTCCTGCATTCAAAACATTGAGACCGGTGAGTTTAGGCGGGGACTGTCAGGGACTGTCCCCTGCACGGAAGAGGAAAACCCATCCAAAAAAAACCCTGTTATTACACAAAGCTACTCATCAATACTTAATAAATTCATTTGCTTGTTTTCAAGTTAGAGTCTGTAATGTATGTTGCAGGGGAGGTGTTTTGACTATTAGCTTGCCACAGGTTTACAAACTACTTTGCTTTTGTTTTTCAGACACCAAGGATTTGCACGCTACTGTTCGTGTGTTTTCCTGGCAAATTCTACTATTTGTATTACTCATTTGTTTGTGATTTAACGATCATCGTAAAAGTGGCGTTGTAGTATTCCCTGTGACGTAAAAGCCAAATTATAGTTGTTTTTACTATGATGATTATGTGATTAGTTTTTAAGGCGTTTCTTTTAAAGTTTGTAATGCTGGTGTATAAACAGGTGTTTAAGGCATTGCTTAACACACGCCCCACAATTATTGGCCTGAAACAATTGATTAATATAATTGTTTTTTAGAATACGTTTTACCTGGTACATAACGTTTTTACACTTGTTGGTCTTGCATTCGTTGAAATGAAAGCATTGTTTAAACAAATTCTATTTTTAGTCTAATCAAATACAGTTGCGTTACTAGATATGCATCTTTATTATATACACCACAAGAGTAAATGTCATCGGCAGTCAAATCAAAACGCAAACAAAATATTCTGTATATATCCTTCAGATTTTGTTTTGTGCTGTGTTTATTCCTGGACACTCTTCTCCGGTTTCGCTTTTACAATATTATCAAATCCCTATCTGTGTAAAGTACTCAGTGGAAAGTTATAACAGAGGCAAACGCCATGCAAATGCTACTGTTTGCCTTCACTACAGGGCATACTTTTGTGACCACAGTTTTGCGCATCCGGCTTCGAGAGCGCCAGCTCTCCTCTCTATTCCTGGGTAGTCACTGGGCTAGTTTTTCTAAGGGGGTGTCCACTGTCTTCCATATAACGAGATGAGTTGCCAATTCAGACTTTCACACTGGCACGTGGAACGCTTTCCAAGAGGCAGCCAGGAGACAATGAAAACTCACCAGATGCTCTTGAGGTTGGTAGACGTTTGTGTAGGTCAAGGCTTTGTATTTTTAAGATTTACAGTTAAAGGCAGGTGGGTTTGGAAGCTCCCGTTGTTTGGTTTCAACAGCTGATTGGACTTCATGCTGAGAATCTCGAACACTTCTGCTTTTAGCTGCGTCTCGCCTTAATTGAAACCCACCATCATCCAATGCGGTCTGCTGCATTCTCACAGCTTCTCGAGTGCTGGTTTACAACAGGTGTTTGTAAAGTTAGAATGCGTCTAATTGTTACATGCCTCTATTTGGCAAGTGCCATGATTTAGGGTGTTAGAAAGCACAAAAAGAACCTTTGGACTCAAAGCTGAAACAGGTGGTGTGTCACGACGAGACTTCTGTTCACTTATATGTCGGTAAAATAATGTCTGCGCGCACAGGCTTGTTTTTGGCACTCCTGACAGTTTTGTTTGTGCTTTTTGACAATTTTTATAAGCCTGACTTGTCACAATGCGGAAATTAACCACTTCAGGATCATCACAAGGAAAGGGAGAGTTGGAAGCAACAAAGAAAACTCATATTTGCATCAGAGGAGCGCGGGACAGAATACGAAGCCGCGACACGTCGCGACTTGTAAAGCAACTTACTCTTTTGTCTCGCGTGCCCCCGACCGTGGGAAGTATTTTATTTCAGAGGTGTTTTAGCTCAAAAGCAAAGAACCTGGAGGCTGATGTTATCTTAGACTACAAAAGTCTGTCGGAGCTCTTTGGAAATGCTTCTTATGGCTCCACATCCGAACAACAGGTAAGAACAAACTAGAGGCGACTTTTCTTGTAAGACCGACTGGCAGTTACCATCAATCATACTGTTGATTCTTCTGGCTTGTTTTGCATGTGCTGACATAAGAGCTTGCCATTATATTTCTTATCGCTATCACCAAGTTATGACACATTCATGTTTTGCTTGGAGCCAAGATTAAAGAGGATTAAGAACAATGCTGTCAGTACTATCCTTTTGTGTGTGTGCTTTTCTCTTTCCTTTTTAAAACCTGCTGAACTCTTTATGGAATTCTGCTTTTGAGTAAAGAAATCTTGGTAACACTTTAATATAAGGACCAGTTTTTAATATTAACCTGATGCTTATTAGCATGCCTTTTAATTGCATATTGATTATTAGTACTTTTAAAGGCACATATTATTGCATTATTCTGCATGACCTTAATGTAACATTTACTTTACTAACTGTTAATAAGCAGCAAATTAGGAGTTTATAGAGGTTTAAGTCAAACCTACATATGTCTCTAACCTCTATACATGTTATTCAGAATAAAATATAAGATATAAAGTTGCAAGTGTGAGAAATAAAATCAACAATTAAGAGACATTGTTACATTTGAAAGGTTTTTATGCAATTACATTTTAACTTGAGATTTATCTATCCAACTGTTGCTTTTTCTTATGGCGCAAGATTCTTTAACACTTGTGCACGGTTAATGTAGAGGAGCTTCGCTCTAACATTAATCTTCACAAGTCCGTTTAGAGCTTGAGGCTTTGCCATTTTTTGACAGTCAAATCCCTCCAAGCAAATAGCCGGAATATCTCTAGAACTACAAGTGCACTTGGAAGGAGCTGACAAATTCACACTTCCTGCACCTGGTTTGTGGATCAGCGCTCCTCTACTGAGGGAACGGGAATAATTTTAGCCTCGTCACAATAGGAACTTAATAGCGCAGACTTTATTTATAATGCACCAATGGTGGCAGGATTTCTTGAGTGCACTCGGTTCCCAGGAAAAGGAGGGGGGTCTTGTCCTTGGTATCTAAATCTGATTTGGGAAGACCGTATCAAGTTTGCAGTTCACACTGACTGATTTGCCAAGGAAAGAGCGACCTGAACCGAGTTTGACTGCTAGTGAATATCCAAAGTTTTAGTTTGTGGCACCTCCTCACAACCAAATACAATTTTGTTTGCTTGTAGGTCAGGCAAGTACAAACTATGTCCTTTTACCCAAACCACCTTCCGGATTGGCAAATCACTTTTTTTCAAAAGAACAGATTGCTCTATTGAGCTCTTTTCTTCAAACAATTAAACCAAGTTGCTCAGCTTAAAAGAAAACATTTGAGCTAAGTGTTTAACTTTATTCTTGTGCCTTAAAGTAAAGGCACAGGGTGCTTTTGTGTTTTCTGAGTGGATGAAAAAGTACAGGAGGAACTGGAATCGGCCCAGTGAGTGTTCTGCTTTTTTTTTCTGTCTCTGCCACGGACCATCGGCACATTCCGTTTGTATTGTTACCCTGCTGTGTTTCCTGCAGCCTATTGCTTTTGTCCATGTCATGCCCATTGTTCAAACTTCCTTTGTTCTTTCTCTGTAACAATGGGCATTATATATAAATATATATATGAGAGCTAGAGAGTGAAACAGAATGGGAGAGATGCTTTTTTCCTCGTGTTTGTTTTCTTTGGGTTGTCTTGTGTTTCTTTTGTCATGCAGAGCGAAGGAGGAGAGGTGTTTATAGACCTCGGCTAATTTTGAAGTCGCCTTCTCTTGCTTTCCTACACTCTGACCGTCTCTCCTCCTCTTGTCCTTCATTGCAGAAGGGTTTGCCATGCTACTTGAGACGGCCAGATACTTGATGGGCACACTAGAGTCTTGCATCTGTTTTCTGACAGTGTGTTGACAGACTTGAACAACTTCGGATGCACACACACAACACAGACATGCACAAATATACTCTCCCAACACCGAGCGTCTCCTGAGCCCCAGAGACTCTGAAGAAGTGGCTTTGGTGAAAGAGTTTAAATGGGGCGGCCTGTGTCTGGGCTCTACAAAAACCCTTCTGTTCCTTATGCAAAGCAGTCAGCTGTTGTTGTTTTTTTTTCTCTTTTTTTTTTCTTTTCCTCTTCTGCCCAGACAGTAGCTGTACAAAACTGGAATACCCTTGTTAGTAATGCAGTCTTATGTGGTCTTTTTTTGCTGAAATGCTAATTCAGCATTAAATTTTGCTTCTGAAACCTGATGTATTTCTGGGTGAATAATGAGAGAGTATGTAGGATGGCAATCTGGAATTGATCGGATGCACCAAAGCACCCTAGCAAGATTTTTGGATGGGAGGGGGTAAAAATTAAGAGGCCTTTATTACATCACCTGAAAATGAAAGTCATTTCAGCAGTGGAGCTGTATTTTTAGATTAATGTGGATGGGTTAATTGCATTTTTAAAGAGGTCGTATGATGTTGCTAAAATGTGGTGTAATGCAATGTTTTTATGAGGTTTAAGATTCAGAATTAGTTTTTTGTACATTTTTATTTTTTTTCCCTCTAAACCCCGCCTCCTGAAACGGGTCGATTTGTACAAAGCTCATTGTTGTAAAAAAGTTAGATGTGCTCTGATTGGCCAGCTATCCGCTGCATTGTGATTGGCAGAATACCTCAAGCATGTGACAGAAATGTTATGCCCCTTACCATAACGTGATACAGAGTCCCAGTGAAGACCAATAAAAACCCTTATGAACAAGGCATTTGTTGCATCCAGTGGGAGCATAATTACTTATTATAATGACTTATACTGGCTTTTTATGCATCGTGCCTTGTAAACATAACACAGTGTCTTCATTCGTGATCAGAGAAACAACAAGCACTACCCTTCATTGCTTAAAACGTGCATTTGATTAGTAAGTAGCAGATTCTTTTTATAAGAAAATGTAACTTACAGATTGTGAGTCAGAAGCGCCAGACCGTCCTTGCAGAGTTGTAATTGCTCCACTTTATAGTCTCTGTTGACAGCCGGAATCAGTCCTCCGTAAAATGCGCTGAACACACTTTGTGTTAAACTGTTCTGGAATAAGTGATTTCTAGTCGTTTTCTCTTTTGGAAGTACAAACAAAGTTTCACTTTCACAAGGATACACAGCGTCTCCAGAACATGGCACTGACAACAACACTACAGCGAGAATAATAGTTCAGTTTTCTTTCTTTGGGTAAACATTTGGCCAATATTAGGAAAATAACCCACACTTAGAGAAATGGTCATAACTTTTATAAAGAATATCTCTTTGGTTTTGAGACTTAAGTCTTTGCAACTTTAGGGATCCATGCACTAACAACTTGTAACACTCCAAAGAGAAAGGAAAACTTGAAATCGCATCATATGACCCCTTTAATTCTGAATGGTTTGGTTTTGTAGAATGTGTGAGCCCAGTCCACCTGCTCTGCATCCCCACGCCAAGGGCAATGTGACCATGGTGGGTGTTGGTATCAAGCTTGAAGACGACGAATCGGGAGGTAGAGTGGTCCACCGAGAATCCCAGCAGTCCTCTCCGGTCAGTGATTGGTCAGTTAGGCAGCTGTCGGACAGAGACGACTCTGAGAAGTCAGCGCCCCCTAATGCACAATCTCCTTTGGTATAAAGCGTTTATGAATATCAGACATGTTTTATAAATTAAAATCATTGTTTTTTTCTGATTTTTAAAAGGATTTCTGTAGTGAGCACCTAACTTAATGGTTCCTATTTTTTTTTTTTAGGCAAATTCTCCTAGTAAAGACCTAGTACGATCATACACACCTGCCAGTCAAGATGGAGGCAGCAGAGCTCATGATAAGACTAACAACAAGCCTAATGTCAGTGAGGGTAAGTGCAACGGTTCCTTTACAAAAATAAGGTCTTCATGGAGTTCTAATTAGCATATTCGCACTTGGTCATTGGCATTCATTGTGCACCAATGTTTTGAGGCTGTTCTTTGAGAGTAAAAGAGGTTTTTGAAAGTTTTAATTTTGATGGAAACCCATGCAAGTGGCTTGTCCATGTGTGTCAGCAATTACAATGCCATTGCTTTTAATGCACTCTACATTGAGATGATCCAAGTTCCTACATTGCTTCTATGTAGCCTCTCGGTGGTTTCGTATGAATTATACATTTCGCAGCTCTTTGGTTATTAAAGAGTCCTCAAGTGTTTTCTCAAAAGGCTGTGCTTTTGTTTTCACACATTCTCTATTTTCCTTTTGGTATAACTGTAGGTTTTAAGCTCAAGGATTTTCAGTACAGTGTTTCTCTCATCCAGATGAAAAAAGCTTTTTTTTCCTTTGTTTGCTTCTCTGTTATGTTGTTCTTTGCATGTGTCTCTTTAACTAGATTTAGGCAATTTATTATATTGAATATAAATATAGATTGTAGATTGTTAAAGGTATTTGATTATAAGTAAAGTTCTTTCTCTCTCTACACACAAACATATATATACAGTATATGTACCGAATTTAAAATAAATTTCATTAATTAAATTACTTTTACTTAAATATATCTCTTTATCGCCTTTTTTAGTGATGCCTACTATTGAAAAACTTCTGAATACAGACTGGAAAGAAAAGTTCCTTGGGAAGGGTCTTCAGGGCAGTGTCAACCTAAAAGGTGAGTTTATGTGTTTATACTGGACATACATGCAAATCATTGAATAGAGCAACCATATAGTGTTGTTTCTATATGTTTCATTGTAGAACATATCACATTTGTGTTTCACTGACACCTTCTGCCTGACCGCCGTATGTGTTTACAGGAACCCAAGAGAGTCTGGCAGAGAAGGAGCTTCAGTTGTTGTTGATGATCAACCAGCTCTCTGGTCTGCGAGAGCAGCTGCTAGGAGCTCATTCTGAGCAGAGGAACATGGCCGCTCTGCTGCTGGAGAAGCAGCAGCAACAGATGGAACTGGCAAGGCAGCAGCAAGAACAGGTGTGGAGACACTGTTAGTGGGAAAAGTGAAAAATAGGGAGGGTTAAGCAAAAGCCGTGTCATTTGAAATCAGCAACAGCGATATGCGAGTTAGTTTGGTTTCTAAATACAGATTCTTTGTTTAGATCGCCAAACAGCAGCAGCAGTTGATACAGCAGCAACATAAGATCAACTTATTGCAGCAGCAAATTCAGGTGAGGTTGAATGCCATGATTCAAAATCTTAAATTATGAATTGGAGACCATCTTAAGATCATAATGGAATAGTTCACCTAAAAGGATTAAATCAGCTTTTCTTTGTGTGAACTATTTGGACAGTGTGGAAATGCAATATTAGGTGACTTACGGTGATCTCTCGGACTTTTGACTCAGCAGGTAAACATGCCGTATGTTATGATCCCTGCCTTTCATCCCAATGCCCAACCGTTGCCAGTCACCTCTGAAGCCCAGATGGGTTTGCCTCTGCAGCCCATTCCCTGCAAACCAGGTAAGCTTTACTAAACCCTCTGTAATATCCTCAACTCCCCTCCCTCCCTGATAAAGTGAATTGTTCACATATCCTGATATAGGCCTGAAAGACCTACCTACTGGCATATTGAGCAACTGCTAACTTTTACAATACGAGTCTGTTAGGACACCGCATTCAGCAATCGGTTATCTTCAGATGGATCAAACAGCATCTGTCAAAAATCTCAAACTAATTGACTTCAAATATTATCCTTTGTCAGTTATTTGAAAAACTTGTTTGCTCTTGCGCTGTTCAGCATATGCTTATCGGCAGTTGTTTGTATTTTTAGGTAATAAGTAGACTGGAGCAAAGCTGAACTGAAAAAGTTAACACTTGCTATTCAAGAAATGCATTAACCTCAAAATTACTTTTTTCTTTTCTCGTTGCATGTTCGTCTGAAGGTCTGTTTTGTAATGCAAGTAGTTATTGTATGAGATGTTTTGCTCATGTCTTTGGTCCACTTATAAAGAGTTTCAGAAAGAAAGAGATTTGAAAGGACTGCTTGAGTGAATTCCTTGCACATGTACTGAAGAACGGTTCAGGGTTGGTCATTGATTTAGAGTGTATATTGATCTCGTACAGAGCAGGTTCTTTGCATTGACGTCCGTAGTGCATGGCACTGTGTCCTCGCTCGGTTAATAGACTCTTGTGAATGCACAACTTTGATGCCTGTATGCAAGTACTCTATTCGCTTAGAAGATGAAGGGTAGAAGGAAAGAACAGGGAACAATAGAACAAGTGTATGAGCTAGTCGGCTAACAGTGTGTTTGGCACAGTTGAGCTGCCTTTGTAAAGAAACCTGGAGTAGGGTACCAAGGACGCAAGTGCATCTGAATGCTGAATTTATTCAGCAATATTAGAGAGGTTCTCAGGCGATAAACATTGAGAAGTTTTTACCTATTTAGAAATATTGACCTGAACCTAGCCTAAAGTTGGCCAAGTCCCATTAGGCTTGGGTTGGATAGTAAATCTCTAGTATGTTCACTGAGCATTTATATCTGTAAATCTTTCAAGTTTCAGTCTTATAAATAAACCTTATTTGTTTTTAGTGGAGTATCCCATGCCGTTGCTGCCCAATCCACACTCCACTCCAGGCAAGAGGTCTAGTGGTACAGTCTTTCGCCAGGTACTCTTTCTTAAATTGTTCTGCAGGTCATCTCACTTTGTTGTACTCATTAGTAAATCTCACAATGCCTTTGTGCTCCAGGATACCAGTCAACCTCTCAACCTCACAGCTAAACCCAAGACCCCAAGTCCACAGGCACTGGAAATGGCCCACATGCAGACAGGGTACCGACCTAGAGATCTGACGCATAGCCCTCCTCGCTCCGCCCTCAGCCTGAGTATGTGATACTTCACCTCACTGACACATCTGGTCTCTAACATAATTTGGTTGCAAGTTATATAATATGTGTTTTGGGCTGATTTGACATGATTAGCGCGCAAGCTCATTTGAAACCCTCTCGCGTCGCGCGCTTGATATGTCATCCGTGCGCAATTCAAGCACTCGTGCGAGATCATTCCTGAGCTCGATCCTCTCTCACCTGCTCGCGAGCACCCTGTTATTTTTGTCAGTCGTAGGGCGGGGCTTGGTGTTTTAGTCAACAAAACACCAACCACCGTCTACGATGCCATCGTCCATCGTGATGTTTCACATTAGACATCGTACAACGCCAAATTGTAATGTGTATCTATTCGAATAACAAAGATAAAATAACAATGATTTTTATCTTTGCTCATTTTGGCCTAAATATTTGCCCTTCTTTATTTTATACTTTGTTACCATGAAAGGCTTTGTTTTTATAAAAAAAGGCAAATTAGTTTGCCTGCAGTGCTAAAAAAAACTTAAAATCAATGACAAAGAATCTTTTGGGAAAAAAATCGTAATATGATATTTTTGCCATATTGCCAAGCCATACCTCTGTAATTTTTAAAATAGTCTTAAAAAAACAACTTGAAAAAGAGTCGGGATAAAAATTGTTAATCTTGATTTCCCCAGAAAAAAACGTGATATGATATTTTTTCCATATCGCCCACCCCTAGACCTTATTCTTTATTACAGTTTCATAACAAGTTCCACAACTTTGTTGTGCTATCAGGTGTGTCTGAAATCTCTATGAGTCAGACACATTCACTGTGGTTTTCCTGCCATGGAATTGTTTGGGAGGGAATTATTTGAGGTTCACTTTCAGAAAAAAGGACTGTGTTAGAAAGACCCTTCTTAGGGTTCCCACTGTCAATACGCTTCTATCCCAAGTATTAACGGCAGTTGTCGGCGGTTCAGAAAACCTGTTTCCCCCTTCGAACCAGCCCCTGAGAATGTGTCAGCACCAGACGTGACTGTTTGTCTTAAGCCTTTGGACTCAAGACTAGGGGGCTCATCCGGGACGGGATCATATACTTGAGATCGAGCCAAGAGCTTTATTTGTGCATCACAAGACGGAGAGGGATAAACGTATCTCTCTTGACCTTGTCTAAAGTTTCCTTTCTCTCTCGCCCTTTTACTTATCAGGCTTCTTGGGAGAGGGTGATGTTGTGACACAAGCCATTCATGATGCCCAGCAGCTGTTGCGTGGAGGACAAGGCCCGACGGGCCGAGAGAGGGACCGTGAGAGGGACAACAACACAAGGCTGGTGAGTTGACGTCTTAGCGCACACACAAACACGCTCTCAGATACTCCACACTTCAGTTCTCCAAGGTTCCTCACGGCACCTGGGCCCCGCTGTTTGTCACCATTGGTCATGCTTCAAGGCCGAAGCATTGGGGCAAGTGTCCATTAATGGCCCACACTTGAAGTGCCTCTCTTTCAGAACACCCACTGTGTTACAAGAGAAGAGGGGCGGTCAGGGTCAGCGATGGATATTGGCTTACAGAGGTTCATGATATTGGGGGTACATTCCCCTTTCAGCTTAGGACAGCTGTTATTAGATTCCCACTGCAGCTTGTGTGTTCGCTTCTTTGTATACGTGGCAATTGTGGAACAGCCTCAAGTCTACGTAGACACCTGTTTCGACAACCACTTTGTTGCTCCTTTTGAGTTCAGTTTAACCGCAGGGAGATATGACAGTGATTTCGCCTTTTGTTGTCGACAGGGTTTTGAAGCATTCCACTTAAACCTGTTTTTACAGCTTGACACTTGTAGAACTGTTTTACGCGCTCATGAAAATGTAGGTAGATGTAGATAACAATGCCAGGCCATTTGAAAGGGAGATGAATATAGCTTATTAATGTTTGAATTTCAGAATGATATTTGACAGCTACTAATGTCCCTGGAGCTCTTTGTGTTGTTGCTTTTGTACTGTAGCTTCTGTAGCAATGGCGTTATTATAAAAGCAACTCCTGTTCCAGCTGGATGCAATGATCACTGATGATAGTTTTGACGTATATTTTAACATAAGCTGTCTGTTGATTGATTTTAAGGAGGTGACTCGAGACCGGATGGATGATGGACAGTCCATGCGGGTGAATGAGGACCACCTCAGCAGTGACTCTGAGGGTATGTATGGATCAAATATAATTTATTCACTTTTTCGGTTTGATTTTGGCAATAAATTAACAGCCATTTTTCCACCTTCTTGTGCTTCAGCTGTTTACAGGGGAAAGACTTTAAAGGTTACTCCACCCCAAAATGAAAATTTTGTCATTAATCCCTTAACCTGATGTCATTGCAATAGCTTTGTTCATCATAGGAATGCAATTTAAGATATTTTGGATGAAAACCAGGAGTCTTGTGATTGTCCCATTGACTTCCAAGGAATGAACACGGTCAAGGTCCAGAAAAGTATGAAAGACATCGTCAAAATAGTCTATCTGCCATCAGTGGGCCAATCTGTGTTTTATGAAGTGACCAGGATACTTTTTGTATGCAAAGACAAAACAAAAACAATGACTTTATTGAACAATTTGTTGAACTGCATGAGACTAAGTGATTAGTGACAAAATCGTCATTTTGGGGTGGAGTAACACTTCAAATTGGTTTTTTCTTCAGTGTTAAATTAGTGTTTCCTTTAGTGAAGCTGTGCCAACTTAAAGATGAATTGAATTGTTCTATTCTTTTGCAAACTATTTTCTTATCTAAGAAACCTGTCAGATTATCTCTTCCCAATCATATAATATACGGCTACTACCTAAGACAGAATAGTTGACTGGTTGTTCAGGCTAATAGCTCATTTTGAGATGTTGTTTTGCATGTCACTGGAATGGGTGCACATTTTTTAGCCAAGAAATTTGACTTGATCATAAATTTTAGCTTTGTGTGCTTTTCTAATCAAATAAACAAGACTTTTTCCGGTGCAATAAAAAAAAAAAATTAAAATCTTTGGCATGCAGCAAACACAACTGCCACCTGCCTGTGTAATTGCGTTTGGCTGCAGGGCTTGTAGTCAAACAAAAGGAAGTTATGTGTGTCTAGACTGATTGTTTTCTTTTTAATCTTGTTGTTCCCAACAGGGCAGATGGCAATCTCTGGTGTGGGAAGCTTTGGTGAATCCCGGACTCCCTCCTCTGGCCACATCAAACGCCCAATGAACGCCTTTATGGTGTGGGCCAAAGACGAAAGACGACGTATCCTGCAGGCGTTCCCTGACATGCACAACTCCAGTATCAGCAAGATCCTCGGTAAGAGAGAATGGAGCCACTCATTTTTTTTACTGATTTTGATAAGGGAATGCTATTCACTATCAACTAGCTGCATGCATATTATTAGCATATGAGCTTTTTTTTATTAGCATATTGGCTGTTAATCCCAGAGTCGGACGAAGTACACAAATCAAGTACTTGAGTGAAAGTACAGATACATACTATAAAATATTACTCCAGTAAAAGTACTCCTTTTTCAATTTTACTCGAGTGAAAGTACAAAAGTACTTGCTTTTTATGTACTTAAGTAAAAAAGCACTGATAGATTTATTCAGCAATTTTATACAGTCTACTTAATTTTATATAAGTTAGCACATATCTTTTATAATCTTACTACTCAAAATACCTGAGATTTTTGATGATCATGTGGTAATGTTCACAGTGAAGCTTACCCTGCAAATGTACCTGAGAGAAAACAAATTTAAGAGCCTAATTTTCACCAGTAAGAAAAAGGTGTTTTGAAGCTTAAGCTATTGTTTTGCAAGACGTCACAGTTATATATGACATGATAATAAGTTGTTTTATTTTTTTCTTCTCAAACCTTCTCTGTGTTGTAAAATTCTTGTCCAAATGCCCCCAGAGGGCATTACTACCCACTCTGATTATTACTTTAGTTACCTGAATATCACATCCTTTCTTTTTCCCCTCAGATGTATTATATAAAAAATATTTGGACATTATCTAAAAATGACTATAACTCCAGCAAGCTTGTTAGCTAAACAATCAGCATTAACGTTATGTTAGACAACAATATTTAGACCTACTTATTTTCAGTATATGGTTAATCCAAACAATATAAACACAGACGGCTAAATGCGTAACGTTAGCATTTTAATAAAACTGCTAACGTTACAGCAGCAGGGAATATGAACGTTTTTTGACTTAGAGACACTGATGTTGA
>JAUCNO010000044.1:2769584-2783059 GCA_032353835.1 Enteromius viviparus
TAACGATATGTTTTATTAAATGTAGTTAAGTAAATGTAAAAGTTGATAAAAATAAAACTACTCCGGTAAAGTACAGTAATGAAGTACAACTACTTCGTTACTGTCCACTGATTAATCCATATTCTACATTCCTAAACCCTAAACATAACTACTGCAACAATATCAATAAGCAGCAAAGTATTTTTGAATTTATTGAGGGAAAGCCCTTGCAGTTTAAAGTGAATGTGTATTCCTTAATCTGAAGTGTTAGCAGTTTAGAGTTAGTAATATTACTGTAATATTAAAAATATATAGCCTATATTAACATTGCATTCACATAAATGACTGCTACAAGACTGACACGTAACCCTAACTTGCAAATATTAATTGATATACTTAGTCTTTCACTCCGTCCATGGATTTTCAAGAAAAGCATTTATATAAGCTTTGCCCATCAAAGTGTTTTCATAAGTGTCTTCTTGTCAAAGAAAAATGTTGCTGTCAAATATTTTTCACCATACTTTCCATCAACGAATGCTCTGCTGACTATAATGTCTCTAATCCTTCCTCTTTGTGGATTCTGAAGCACCTGTTCTGACAACATTGTCCTCATTGTTGTACTATTATTTCATCTCCTCTAGCCCTTTATCTTTCTCCTGAGATCAGTTGGGACGGGCTGAGGGGTTATGGGAACGTTGAGTTTGTTATGCTCACAGTTAATCCTACAGTCACAAGTGGAGGTGTTACTCTGTAAAACACGTCTTTATTTTCAAACATGCAACTTGCTAATTGCCCCCTGTAATGGAGAGGAGGACACAAGGTCTTAGGGGGTTAAAAAAGGGGTCACACCAGGCCATGAACAGCCACCTGGCTCCTGGGGTGACAGGAAAACAACACCCAAAACTTCAGCCCCCTCATCCCTTGCTGCACCTCTGCCTTCCTCAGCTCTTTCCTTTCGCAAAACAGTCGCATTCCATTCCATTGTGGTGACACTGACACCCTCCTGATTCAGGTTTTCTTCTCCTCCTGAATGTGGCCCGCACCTACGTTTCTGTCAGTTTCCTACCTTTTTAGCCCGCAGCGCACTTTAAGAGGAAGCGCCATTGCACGTATGAAGTCTATAAATCAAATTGTTGCAATGTCAAATATTTGCAACATGTAGAGAATTAGGTCAATTTTTCTTTCTTTTTCTTTGCACTACTTTGTACTTTCACTCTTATTTATCTCTCACTTCCCGGTTGATGTGGAATTTCAACTCTCACCGACACTTGAAATAAAAAAAACACTGAAAAACCTGCTCCAAATGTGGCCAAAAGTATGTGGGTACTTCCTTCTAATAAACTGGTTACTCACAGGTGCGTATATCATAAAGCCATTTAATTAAATTTTTTACTGCAAGAGGGCGTCTTTTTATCTTCTAGTGTGTTCTAGTGAAAAACATTTCCATGTGTGTATGAACATGTTCAAGCACATGGGTGTGTTTTTTTAGGTGTCCACATACTCTTGGTGATTCCTTTGGTGATGTGATATTGTTACTTACTTACTGTAATTTTTGTGGCCTCTTAGGTTCCCGGTGGAAGTCCATGTCCAATCAGGAGAAGCAGCCGTATTACGAAGAGCAGGCCAGACTGAGTCGGCAGCATCTGGAACGTTACCCAGACTACAAATACAAACCCCGGCCAAAGCGGACCTGTATCGTGGAGGGTAGACGGCTGCGGGTCGGAGAGTACAAGGCCATGATGAAGAGTCGACGACAGGAGCAACGAGTTACTTACCCTTCAAGGTGATGCCTCCTCACACGCTCAAAAGATCTTAATTTTTCAGAGGTGCATTCGGTTGGAGAATGCATAACAAAAAGGCAATGCAATGCTAACAGATTGCTTTTATTTCTTCAGTTCAGAACGATAGTCGTGTTAATCTGATGTAGACTGAATTCATAGATTGTCACATAATATACAGAGGTCACTGTAAGTAAAAAGCTTCTGAAGTTCATCTATCACAGATTACACTGAGTGTGATGCATTGTAATTTGGAACTGTTTCAGCTTCCAGAATAGAAACCAAACTGCCAGAAGTCTTTTGCAATGCCTTTGATTACGCACAGGCACTAATAAAGTGAAGGAAATGATCACGCCACATTAAAGAGTGCAAAACGATATTTATTGCTTGAATTTACTTTTAAAATGGACAGAAATCTGAGATTTAACAGCTTAAAGCTTAACCTATTGCGATTTATTGGATGGATAAAAAGATTTCGATTTAAAGTACACCTGTTATGAGTTATGAAAAGTTTGTGTTTGGTTTTGGGACATGCATGCAAGGTCAATAAATACTTTCATTTTGTTGTAATAATGCATTTTTTTTTTACATTATTTTTTTAATAACTTCCAAACGAATTGTTCAGTGATTAATTTTTTTTTAACCTAGTCCTAGCATATGCTGTTGTTTGGAGTGCCCTCTGCTGTCACTGCGGTGCGTGCTGTTGAACATGAAACTATATGAAAATTAAAATGATGGGTGATAATAGATTGGTAATAGAAATGTGGTCACCTTCTAATAAATGTATTGTGCATCTACTAATAATTATATGTATTTCCCCCCCCAATGCAAATATGATAGAAATTATGCATTGCAATGGAAAAGTCCAGTTGTATTCAATGCATACTTTTTCTTTTTTTTTTAATGCATCATACAATTCCATTTTATGCCTAATGTTTCGTTTGTCGCTTATTCCCACAGCCAATCAGAGCAGCAGCTACCGTACCCCTCCAGTGAAGGACCGTACCCCACCACGCCAGTGTCAATGGCCCCATTGCCCTTGCACCCTGCCCTCCTGGAGCACTACCTTCCTCGGGGTCTGGAGCCTCCAAAAGGCCAAGTGAGCGAGATGCGGGAAGCTGCGCGGCCCAGACAGCCCTACAGCGAAGGGGAGGAGAGTGACGTGGGTGAACGCAGTGAGGGAGAGCTGGTTGTCCTCACTGACTGAGACCGAACCAGGAAATAATTGGAGGACAGAGAGGGTGCAAAATGTGATGAAATAGATGGAGAATATAACTGGGAGACTTTGCAATCCCTACCTATGATGTCCAATGTATGGTATAGGTCAGTGTATTTTCTGTCCAGTTGTGAGGATGTCCTGGGATCAGTCACATGATAAACGAAGCACAGGTCTTTATTTTTCCAGTGGTTTAGGCAAGACACCCAGGATAGGTCTAACATAGTGACCTCGACATTTTCAATCTACGATATTCATTATGAGACTTTTGAAAGCATTGTGAAGCTGGGGTTAAATTGTTTTAAAATTTTTTAAATCATCAAATGTCACTGTGTTTATTATTATGCATAAGAAACTGCACGATAGCGGCTTCTGTGTAAGGGGTACAGATAAGTATATTCACTGCTGGGTTATCTAAAAAAAGTTTCACATTTGACACTGTGTCAAATGATTGGCATGAAACTGTTCACGTAAATGAAAAGAGTATGGTGAGGAAACCGGAAAAAAAATTGGGATGTACTATTTCTTTAAATAGTCAAAGCGTGAAGAGCTATGAATCATTTTGCCATAGAAAAAGAAAAGGAAAAAGAAGAGAAAAAAACCTACACCCTCTCTGTGTTATAATGCTTCTTGATGTCACCAGGGTTTTCCTGCAAAAGTTCCTGTTAAGACTGTGCCAAGGTACTTTCCAGAGCTCAAGGGCTGAGCAAAAAAAGAAAAGGAAAACAAGTGGACTTGGAAAAAGGAAGGAACATTCTTGAACCCCTTGTCCAGTTTATTTTACCAGATAATGACGATTAGAGGCTGTTACAGAGATTTAAGCAGCCTGCCCCTTTAAGACTCGCTAAAGTCAACGAAGGTTGGTAGCGCCCTCTGCTGTTTGAATCTGGGCTTAAAATATTTCCCCAAATACTGCACTTAAAATATTTCCCCAGGTCAAAATCCTATTTTTGTTTCTTTTGATTTAGTGCAGAATAATCACTTCGAAATGCACTTTCCCCATCTAATATATTTTTTTCCCGGCCCTCATGATTCACAGAACTTTTTCTCACAGTAGAATTTTGCACTTGATGTACATACGCAAATGATTTCTACTATTCATTTTGTGAAAGGAGACGTGAATAATGCCTCAGATTACTCACATTTTTTTAAAAGATTTGGTTGACTTTTATATTTTTGTGTGTGTGTGTGTGTAGAGTGATTTTTGTTTTTTTTCATGAGTTATCATTCCAGCAGTTCTTACGACCGGGTCCATATTATTGGGCTGCTAGTCAATTTACAGTCGAGCTGAAATGTAAACATTTTGTTTAAAAAAATTATAAACATTTATATTTTAAAGAGGAGATTTTAGACGATATTTGCCAGTGGACTGTTAGGATAAACCTAGCATTTTAAAGAAAATGATGACATGTATATAGCTGGACACAGAAATACAGTTCGTATTTTATCTAGAAAGAACCCATTGTGGGAAAAAACAATGATTTGCAATCTGAACAACTCTTGCAAAACCAGCTGTTGTAAAATATAGATATAGACTTTATTTTGTTTATAAAAGTGTATAATTTAAAGGTGTACATGTATTTTTTTCTGTATGTTGCATTTTTCCAGGCAAGTTTTTGTGGTTTGTTTTTGAAGCATAAATAAAATGTCATGTTTACTTGATGTGGTTCAGATTAATTTTTCATATTTTTGCAGCTGAATGTATTAGTAAAGCGCTAATTATTAATTCAAGTTACTAAAATAACTATGTTATAATCATAAGGATTAATAGACATAATCGCAAATATAATATTTCATAACCTTTGAATATTTAGCTAGAGAAAATGCATTCAAACGACTGAATCTCAAACCAAACAGAACTAGTTCCTGCACATTAGCACTGAGGATGTTGTCTTGCATGTGTGTAAATGCATTGTGCTTGTTTGATTCGGGATATCCTCAATAGTAGTCTTCCTGTGCTTACCGGGGCAAAATGCAGGTCACCGTCCACAGGAGACAGGCAAAAGTTCAATGAGGAAACTAAAGTGTTTGACCGGGTGTGACACAGAGGACACTTTGGGTTACCAGAGGCCGTTTTCATTCACACAGAGCGTGCATTTAATGCATATTACAGACTTCTATTATCACAAAGTGAAAAAAGGACATTGGCACACAATTAGATCCAACTCTTGACATTTTAATGGAAAATCTGAATAATTATAAAATTATTCTCACAGTTGAATAGAAGCGAAAACATTGTACAGTATTTTTCACAATATTTCACAGTATTTACAGAATCCTTATCAGTGCCGAAAGCCTCGCCGCGTTATAATAGCGCCGCCTGCTGACACACACACACACACACTTGGGTCCATGCCAACCTAACAATCCAGTACACTCCCATTTCAGTTAAATATACAAAACAATTAGAAATGCTAAAGTTGCAAGTATAAATGAAACATAATCTGTACATTTCTTCAGTACATTCACAAAAGAACAGATCTCAAATAAAGCGCACGCTGTGAAGCCGACAAAACAAAAACCCCAACACAGATGCTTCCTGTAAACATCCCTTTTAAGAGCAGAGGTTTACAAAGGGATATTTACAAGGTCATTTCGATTAATAGAGATGATATCTAATTTTATATACGTGCTTTGAAAGGTCTAGGATCCACCATCTCCATCCCACAGAGAACAAACAGCTCTAGCCACATCAGGAAAATGATATTAAAGTGAAAAAAATATAATCTCAGCTCAATAAAATAAACTTTCCAGGACTCGGGAATGGTGTTTGTAAACGTTTCCCCCTTCACATTAAAAAAATGGCCTTCATATCAAGCAACTAATGTTCTTCTGGTAGACACATTCACATATGTACATCTACACACATCTCGCAATTGCACTCCTGTTATATGAACATTCATATTGTTCAAATTCATAACATTCTTCATGCATGAAAGGAATATGTAAGCTATATAATGTTTTCCACTTTTTCAGTTATCAGTGGAGCACAAAGATGAAAAAATACATGGGCTGGCCTTAAAAGTAAAATTTTGTGGAAGTGTCGTTTGAATCATTATGAAAAAATGAATCCCAGTAGCTTACCGCGATTCTAATAAATGTTGCATTTTCATTACAGCAGATTTACAGTATTTTGTATTTAAATTCAAAAGATTTAATGAATAACTAACGCATTTATTAATTGATTTTTTCACACAAATGGCAAGGTTTTTGCATTTTCTGTATGCAACGTATACTTGAATCTTTCTGGTGAAATTTGACCTGGAAATGTTTTCTGAAGATGAACCTCTAATTTTAGATCTGAGCAGTGAACACAACCTGAACATGGTATATTAGCAGAGCTATCAGGCAGTTCCAACTCATCAGAGAAACACTGGCTGCAAAATTATTCATGATTTTGTTAAAGGGCCTCTTGCTTTCAGTCGTCGCCGGCGGCTCAAAGCGTTTCATTATTAACCTGCTCCTGACACCGAGCCAGAGACACCTCAGAGACTTCACCGTGACCTCGCCGCTCAAATGCAACATCTAGTTTCAAGATGGACTGAAAATGACTGCTGTGCTAATTGCTCAGGGACTGATCTGGTCAGTCAAAAAAAAACAGATTCCAGCGATGCTCACAAAAACATACGTGTTAGCTGGTTTCTCTCCCCATGTTCTTTTAATGCCTACACATTTTTTTTTTTTTTTGGTTTCACAGGATTCTCAATAATGTAATACAGTAATTAGAATTTTACCTTGTTAAATTGATCGTATATATTATATAACATATGGCCTGACATGTTCTTGACAGATTCTCACAAATATCTAATTTACAGTACAATATTACAGCTGAAGTGGAGCATTTTCAATATGCACGGGCTTTAGCACGTTTCTACTGAAATGTTTTACTTGGACAGAAACTGACATTTTACAGCGAAAGCAAAATATTTCATGAATTTAATCAAGCAGAAGACTTGGAAATGTGAAGTTACGATCCTGTAGGTGAGAGAAGTTTAGATGAACAGCAGTGAAGTTAAAAATAAAAACCACATACAAGACAGTCCTAAACTTATTTTTAAATAATCTTGTCCTTTTCACTCCAGGACATCGAGTCTTCACAGATGGTGACCTGAATCAAACCACAAAACACTGTTACATAAACACTGCCCCCTTTTCCAGTTTTGGAAAACCATTTATTAGGAATGAGCTTAGTAATCATTGAGCAGGTAATGACTTTCAAATCTGGGTTTGAGCTCTGCCAGGTGATGCAAATGCATTTAGGACAGAGAGGGACTGAGGACGAGTGGAAAATTCAACAGAACTCCTCACAACCATAAAAGCTACCATAAAAGACGAAGAAGGGTCTCATGGCCCTGACTTGTTGGGAATGTCTGGATTGAGGTTTCGTTGACTTCAGTGGTTACTTGGTTACTTGGCTTTTAGCTGACGCCATTCTTTCAAAGTGACTTACAGGGGACTAATTGCAGGGTTTAAGTCATTTGCTCAAGTGCGTAATAGTGCAGAACAGGGCAGGATTTTGACCTTGGTAACTATTTAGTTCCCTTTTGGCTCTGGTTGTATTACCAGCTCGGATTTTTAACACATATCTGCACAGTAAGACGAATCTGAATTTGTCATCGCAAATAAACAAAGGTGGGCCACATCCGTTCGACAGAAGCATTATGAAGCCGCAAGGCTTGGGTGTTTGGGAAATGCCCGCAGTATCAAAATATCCCCTTGCTAAACATCACTACAGGCCTCCTTCATAGCAAATTCTGCAGACGTTTGCTATGGTTCTTCACACTGCAAAACCCATAACAAGAAGTCAAAGAAAGTCGTGCAAGGATTACTTTGGTGCAAAACAAGTGCCCAGTAATAATTCATAAATAAACTGTAATTAAAACATAACAAAAACACACTCATATCAACTTGATCAACTGATAGTTGAGTCCCAAAGAGAAATATGGTGTTTGAAAAAGGAATCAAGAATTTGTGGAACTAAGACTTGGCAGACAAGCTGTCAACCAATCATAAGAGGTCCCAGTGCTCACCCCTGCTGCACCCCGTACCCTTCCCTGACTGAAATGGCCTCTGAGTCCATAGTCAAACAGTCAACAGATACCAGCACTGTCCTCTCATCCTGACGTCTCATTTGTGGATCTCCAGAGCCATTACAGCAGGTTTGGTCTCGAAGTACTGATTGAAACGGAGCACGGCATACCTAGGAGAAGAGTAGAACGTCACATTAAACAGCACTGTAAAGCTATAAAAGAACTTCTGTGAAGAGCAGTGTGGGATTTCTGTCTTGGTTTTTTATCGTTTAATATTAAGCCCATAGGAATAGTAGTCACTTTAAGAGCCGCACGGATCTTATTTACCGTTCATTCTCATCTGTTTCCGTTCATTTAGTACATAACCAACAAGAAATAATCTTGAATAATCAATAACGGCCGCATTATGACACTAGATTGTGTGGATATTTGACCATTTATGCGCATACCTTCAGCTAAAAGATGGCATTAATAAATGTAATCAACTTTAATAACTCGAGCTAAAGTCAAGTCACATGATTTGACTGATTTAGCCGTGAAAGCACACGGCTGGAAAGGGGGCAAAATATTTTCGTAATCATCGGAGGCAGAAATCGAAACAAATTTGATTACTTGAACAGCCCTAATATTGTCAGAAATTAACTTCAAAATAAGAAATTAAGTAAAAAAACAATTGTTTATACATTTTAGGTAATATTTTTGAAAGAAGATATTTTTTTATAAACAAAAACATATCACTTATTTAAAAAGTTATTATAGAAATATTAACCAATTTTGGCTGTTATATCTATGTAATCATTATAATAATAAAAGAAAATTGTTTATAGATGCTATATATTTTATATTTGTAGCACTGCTGTAATATTGCAAATTACAAATAAATGTATTAAATACAAAACAGCATAAAAATGGTATTTAAAGCACATTATATATAATTATGGGCCCTGTGTTAGATTATATATTACATTATAAAATATATATTGAATACATTTAAAAAAGGCATCATTGGCATTTTGTCTTAAGCCCTGGTGATTTGTTGAATGTTTTTAACCTTTTCCTACAGGCAACGAGGCATAAACAGACGGTAGGATCCCTCCTGATCTCTCTGCGCAGGCAGTGATTTGTTGTTAAAAGGTGCAGCCTGAGTGGAACCATGATCTGTTGCTTGGAAACTGGCGATGTAGGAAGTTTACTGAATATATTACTTGAGCCAGTTTAATAAAACTGAGCCACGATTCCTACAAAAATATCCTCAGCCTACAGATGACATAACCACCAAAAAAAACCTAGAGTGACATGGGTAAAGTTTTATTGTGCTACAGATACACAACACTGTAGATTTTTTAGTGGAGTTCAGGTCAAGGGCCAAAGTCTCAGGCTTTAACTCACTTGTTGCAGTCAAATCTACTTTTTTCCACTTCTGGAAATCAAACACCGCTGACTGGTTTCTATAGGAAATACAACTATCTGTACCCATTCATTCTGCAGCATGTGGGAGAGCTTTATATTAGACGTTCACCTCCAACTGAGGCTTTCATTAATCTAATGTAATCTGCATGGTCTAATGTATTTTTAAAGAACATGGACAATTGTTTTAGCCGAGAGGTCTAACGTTCTTCTACATTAAAATCTAATTTATTTATTTAGTACAATTTTATTTATTTTCATGTTATTAATATAATTTATATTTTGATATACATACTCTTAGCATTTTTTCTAATTTAATTTCTACATTTGTAATAAATATTGAAATTGGACTTATTCCCAGTATACAATATTATAGGTATCTTCAGCAACTAAAATGTGTTTCCACCACTTACTGTCACTTTCATATCACTTACTGTTTATTCTTTATCTGAAAGTAAAACCCATTTCTCTTAACACAGTTAGAGTTGATAATGATCTTTATGCCTGTAAATAAATCCTCCCCCATCACGGAGATGAAAGGTTTGCTGAGCTGGGTATGCTGCTTACCCGAGGAAGTCAAACTCGATGGTGGAGTACTTGGCTTGGATAAGTGCCCAGAAGCCCCAGAAGAAATGTGAAGCCTGCCAAAGCGGAAGAACAAACTTTAGGCCAAAGCCTCCTTGCTCAGTCCATACACAGATGCATCTCTGACACCAATCAACATGCAAAAAGCTTGTAATCCAAATAAATTCCAAATTTACGAAAACACCGATCCTCTGCACACTCACCAGAGCAAATTTGTTGACCTGTACGAAGAGCGTCTCCAGTTCATGCTGACTCACCTCTTCACCTTTCTTGGTAAAGAGCTTGTAGGCCTGCAAATAAGTGTGCAACCAGTCCAGCTGCATTTCTCGACTGGGATAAAGGTTATAGTCGGGTTCACTCATGCCTGATAAACACACACAAAAACACATAATGAACTTAATGCAAAACAAAATTACCTTTATGAATGACATTTTAATGCTGCTCACCTGCAAATTCATTGAAATGGTTTCCAATGTCAAAGGCTTGGTAGTTGTAACTTGAATATTCATAATCGATAAACCGAACGTGACCTGAAAAATGCAAAAGGGTTGATTTGTGGTAAGTAAAACAATCTCAAAATGTAATGCATTAGGTGAAAAGTGTTCGGCTCTGTGGTGTTGTTAATATTTCTTTGTTTGAGCAGCCCGAACCTCTGGCTCAACCAAATAAAGGATTTCATGTTTGCCTAAACAATAAAACACAGGCAGCATGGAAACACCAGAGCAAGTGGTCAGTAGTGTTTGTGAAGCCTGGCAGCAGTCAATATATTTGCTATTCTGTAACACACTGAAGCATTTTAAAACAACAGAAAAACACATAATGATGCATTTAACTTGTACTATGACATATACAATACCATTAATAAACTTAAACAAAGCATAAAAGACACTTAAAAAAATCTTCGAATTGAACATGAAAAGTGGGCTATGATATATTGATATTATACTCCCCTCCCACATGACTTTGGTTACACAAGAAGAAAGATGTTTCAGAGGCAGAGCAAGATTCTGATGAAGTACACCAATGAAGTTCTGTTGAGTACAGCAGAAGAACACACCTTCCTTTGCATTGTGAATGATGTTCTTGCAGAGCAGGTCATTGTGACAGAGCACTACAGGAGAGCCCAGCTGAGACAGGTGTTCCTTCATCCACATCATTTCCTGTTCTAGAACTTCCTGACTGGGCACTTCCTGCTGAATTCTAATTCAGAGAACACAGAAACAGATGAGTGTTTCAAGCACTCACAGAGAGTCAAGAGTATTTGACAAATGGCAAAACATTTTATTAATATTATTAAAAGTGTTTAATGACATTAGGTGCGTTCGAGATGCACTACACTAGCCTGCCACCGGCTGGCGAGAGCAGCCCCTTGCAGTCGAGGGAGGAGTAAAGAGACGGCTGTCAGGTATCCTGAATCAACGTCATTAACTCCTATACAATTAAAATCTATATTTAGCATATCGCCTAATCTTCATTTTCATCATTAATGATATAAAGCAGCGGCTGACCTGTGTGACTGCTCTCGTTTAGCCCTTACGGTATTTGATGGCACATGTGATCGAAAGGCAGCTGCAGACAAATGATCTTGCCAGAATGCATTGGTTTGTAATGCGGTAGCCAATTTCTCGCGGCACCTGTTTTGTTGTCGGTTGACTCAGGATTCTGTGATACTCTTACTATTAGATTTCAATGGTGGACCACAGAATTTTTCATCTCACGACTTGAACAATGTGTGGGTATCGAAGCTTCTGCTCTTAACTGGTTTATTTGTTTGTCTTGATGGGTTTTCTTTATCTGTTTTGGATTAAGGAGTGCCTCAGGGCTCTATTCTGGTCCCTGTTTTGTTCTTGTTGTATATTTGAGTACTACTATTCTTTCTAAACGTGGTGTTATTTCACAAATTTATTTGGCTTTAAAGAAAGATGACAGAATGTGTCATGAAACTCATGAACGTGCAGCGAAGACTGACACAGAAGAGAACAACTGTTGAATAAAGACATTATGTTTTCTTGAATTGTAACAATGTTTTAATATATTCTTAATTTAACATTAAGATTAAAGTATTTTTCATGCCCAGTTTATGGAATCCTATTGTATCAACTAAATGCTTCATCAGGCTTTAAACGGGTGGATTAACAAAAGAGAAATTAAGACTTCCAGTTAAACCAATGAGAAAGCCTATCTGAGTGACCACTCTCTCTTCATAATGGGCTTAAGGAGCTATTTCCAGAATCTTCTTTAGACCTGCAGTGGCTCACTCAAAACCTAACAGCACTGATCTGATATGTTGCTTTTTTTTTTGCACAAGTACATGACTTGCATAAAGTAACAGGAAACTACTGCGTGAAAGCGACTGATTAGACTTTTTTAGGGCAGTAATATAAATCTCCAACAGAGTAACTTTTCTAATCCTCTAATGACGTAACTGATATCCCATCTGCATCATCTCTCAATAAACATCAGGATGCAAACAGCTTTTAAGAGGAACCATCTTTGTAAGGAAGACAGTGGAGACGATTATGTGACATAACAGCTCTGCGCATGAGATTAGAAGGACGGAAACAATCTCTGTACACCTGTCTAAGCAAAATAAAAATTGACTTAGGTTTCAAATGGCTTTAATAGGTCTCATCCAAACAGATTTGTGAATAATATGTGTTACAATCTGAATTTAGATCATTGAAGATCCACTCTCTGAGGTTTACCTGACGTTAGATGCTTGGTCTGTGAACTCGGTGGCCACCAGTGAGAAGTACTTGCGCATTTTGATCCACAGGTTGGGTTTGGGGATGCAGCCGTTGTGTGCGTGGATGGCGTGAATGCGAGCCATTTCACGTGCGATCAGTCTGCCAATAATAACAAAGGAAGACGTTGGTCAAAATAGCAGTGTTTAATTTCAGGTTAAACACAATGCCTGGAAAAAGCTGTTGGTGTGGAAAAATGGATATTAGCCCAGGGTCACTGGTGTAGGTTTTGATACGGTTCACTGTGTGCCTGGAAGGAGATTACGTGACCCTCATGATGGGAACGAACGCTTCTGTCTGAGTGCATATGAACTTCTCTCCAATTTGCAGTTAGACTATATGAAGAACAACAAACCATTTTAAAATATTTAAACCCATTTTAAAAAGAGGACAGTCATATCACCTTGGTTCTCTTTTTCATTAAATTGTATGTCTCTTGTAATAACATAAATCAAACAAATGCTATCAAAAAATCGTAGAAAACAACGATCACAGTTTCCACAAAAAAGCATAGCTTATTTTAATATTGATAATAAAAATTTATTGAAACAACGTTTCGGTACTTTGTTGATCTTTGTAACGGATCGGTGTGGTTTGATGACGGGTTTTTCAACAATGTGTTTTTTTGGGTGGTGATTAAATTGGATTAACCATTGTAATGTATTGATGCTGTTGGACGAGGTGTATCTTTCTTGATGAACTTAATTGATTGGTAATTGGTCATGTGGTTACCTTT
>JAUCNO010000044.1:2792548-2808064 GCA_032353835.1 Enteromius viviparus
GAAACAGCTGTGGGGAGAGGTGCATACTGGGAAATGGAGTCCGGACATGAAAACAGACACAAAACACAGAGTACATAGAAAGCTGGAGTATTACACACAGTCTTTAGTCGATAGCTCCAGCTGGGTGTGACATAGCCCCCCTCCTTAAGGAGCGGATTCCAGACGCTCCTGATTTGGGAACCGGAAGAACTGCCCCCCAGGGCGGGGCAGATGGTGGCGAAATCCACTTAAGTGACGTGGATGGCGGAAACGCCCACCAGGGCGACGCAGATGGCGGTGACAGATCAGATGGTGGAGAGGCCTGCCAGGGTGGAGCAGATGGTGGTGACACCCACTTGAGTAGATCAGACAGTGGAGAGCCCCACCAGGGTGGAGCAGATGGTGGAGAAGTCCATCTGGGCAGCGTGGACTGTGGAGAGGCCCACCAGGGCGGAGCAGACAGTGAAGAGGCCCACCAGGGCGGAGCAGGCGGTGGAGAGGCCCACCAGGGCGGAGCAGGCGGTGGAGAGGCCCACCAGGGCGGAGCAGGCGGTGGAAAGGCCCACCAGGGCGGAGCAGGCGGTGGAGAGGCCCACCGGAATGAAGCAGGCGGCGGAGACATCCTCCTGGGCGGAGCAGGCAGCGGAGAAGCCCACTGTGGCGGAGCTGACGGCTGAGAAGCCCACCTGGGCGCACCAGCCAATGAGGCTGCTCTCCTGTGTAGACCAGACAGCAGTGATGCACTCCCAGGCCGACCAGACAGCAGAGAAGACCTCCAGGAGGGAACAGATGGCTGAACTGCATAAAGGAGCACAGACAGGTTAGTATTGGCCTCATCGGCCGAGTTCATACCTGAGACTGGTTCGGGGTGAGTGGTCCCTGCAGCCAGGTCAGGTCCGAGGGTGCATTCAATGACTCTTGGGGCAGGTTCAGGGAAAAGCGACTCTTCAGCGCCATCCTTGTTCGGTCCAGAGCAGGGTATGAGTTCATTAACAGCTTCCTTGCCTGGTTCAGTTCTGAACGAAAAGTCCATGATGGCCTCCGTGATTGTTTCAGAGCTGGCTGACAGTTCAATAACAGCCTCCTTGGCCCATTCAGGGCAAGACATGAGTTCACAGGCCCCTGTGGTTAGTTTAGAATCAGGCCTGAGTTCCTGAACCGTCCCGACGGACCAACTCAGAGGCTGTGCAGCCACCAGCGGAGACCCCAGAGAATCCACGACTATGGCCGACATCTCTGGGATGTGTGCAGCCACTGGGCAATGCTCTAAAGACGCGTCGGGACAGCACTGAGGCAGGTGAATGGGTTCAGGTGGATCGGGCCATGGCAAATCCAGATCCTCAGCAGGCTCTGGTGGATCTGGCCATGCTAAATCACAGTCTATAATGGGCTCAGGAGGGCTAATAGGTTCTTGGTTTTCAGGGCAGGGCAGAGTTGAGTCATTGAGGGGTTCTGGGGAGCAATGAACGGCCCACACACTCATAATCGCAAGTGCCATCACTGGCAGTGCTGTGGACACAGAAACATTCTCTATTTCTACTGTGGTGGTGATGTTGTTTAGTCCCGACATTTGCACAGACCTCACCTGGGAGTCTGCTGCACACAACATCAGGCCTCCCTGCTTTACGGGAACCCTGTTGTCCCCATCTGCAGCACTCACGACGTGGGGGAACACAAAAACAACGTCCGTGGTGGCTGGTGACAAAAGTGCAGGCTCCATAACAGTAGGCAGTTTGTGCATAGGTTCAGGTGCAGTGTCCACCCTACGCAGCGTCTCGCGATCGGCGGCCATTTTGTGCGGGAGCGGGGTTTGCCTAATGGCCAGGCGGGAGCCAAGCCACGGGCTCGCTAAGACATTAGTAGCGTGGCGATCACTCTGTTCGCGACCGCACGTGAGGACGTCCCCTCTCACCTCACCCACGGTGAAACGGGAACCACAGTGCAATAAAACAAAGTCTATTAGCTGTTCCAAAGAGTAGTCTGGGTCTTCATCGGGCAAATCACGCAGCACATTAAGATCCAAACCCGAAAGAAAGTACCTCTTGATCTTTTCCTCAGATACTCTGACTCGATGGGAAATAGCTATGAAATCCTTCACGTAATAGTCAATGTAACGTCCGCGCTGAAACAGCGAACGTAAAGCCGATTCTGGTACCTTGTTTACATCCTGCCAGCGAGGCGAAAAGTCTCTGGATCTTCGTTGATCCAAACAATCGCTGAATCCTGAGTTGTGATAAAAACCGCTGCTGAACCCTGTTTGACGGATCATTCTGTAACAATCAGGTACGTGAAGCGTGCGAGTTCAAGTGCAAAGGGATTTTATTCCAGCTCAGGGTCATACAATCAAAGTCAGGACCGGCAAACAGCGTTTTAAGAGGCAGAGGCAGATGAGTAAACGAGAAACAGAGCAAAGGGTCGAAATACCAGGGTAAACAGAGTCCGTGGGGCGAGGCTAAGGCAGTAATCCAGGAACGGGCAGAAGTCAGCAACAGGTAATCCAAACAGCAAAAAACACGGAGAATGAAACACGGGAAAAAACACTGGGTTGACGGAAAACACTGAAACCATAACAGAAAGACAATGATCCGTGACAAGACAACCAAACAGACTGGTATTTATACAGGTGGTACTGATTGAATGATGAACAAACTAGAAACAGCTGTGGGGAGAGGTGCATACTGGGAAATGGAGTCCGGACATGAAAACAGACACAAAACACAGAGTACATAGAAAGCTGGAGTATTACACACAGTCTTTAGTCGATAGCTCCAGCTGGGCGTGACAATGTGTTTGTACTGTGATTATTTATTATGCATATATTAAATAACACATTTAAATAGCACAAACACATATATTTTGAACATTTACATGTAAATGCATTTATATATTTATTTTCTTATATTGAATATTATACATAAATATATTTAATATATAAAAATAACATGTTTTTTTTAAAATATATAAATCCATGTGTTTGCATTATTGTATTATTTTTTGTATTACATGATAAATATACAAAGTATACACAAATATATTATTGAGAGAAAAACTTTTATTTTTTATGCTATTGATTGTTTGACAGCATATATATGATCAGTAGCAGATAATTATAATTTATTTTAACATTGAAAATATTGTGCAATGTTTGACAAGATACAAAAATACCTAAAACACATTAGCAATTATGAAAATCTCTCTTTTTTTTGTAAAAAAAAAAAAAATAATACGAACAGAGGAATAATATATTTTATGATTAATATTACAATTTCTAATGAGACAAACTCATTAAAACTTCAAAGGACATGCAAACGCACTATTCTGAAATGTAATTTATGAGCAAATTTCATTTTTTATGAGATTAATGGACCCTTTTGGATGAAGACAGTAAAATAGGTTAGCGTTGGTGAAGTCTTGACTTGTCTCATCAAGACCTGACAGAAAGCAGCAAATGTATGATAGCAATATATCTCACATCTATAGACAGTCTGGTGCTTCGCAAAGAGATGTAACACGATTCAAGTAGATTCAAGACACAACAACAAAAGTAGGACAAAGATTGACTGTTGATTCACCCTTCAGAAAATGCCCGAAAACAAAAACACCTACTAGCTACCTTAGTGCTTACCTTTCAACAAAAGCACTTTTCTCTGAGTCACTGCACAGAAAAAAAGGTTTGGTGGGTAAATACAATCTGACACATGACAGACTGAGCTATCAGGTGTATTTGTGGGAGTATTTCCTGTGGGATGACAGTATTTGTCATGAACTAAGATGATGGGCTATTAAGGTGAGGACAGTTATTTCCGGAGTGGTATATGAAAGACTAACACAGGGCTTGTGTGTCACATGTCTGCAAGGGTCTTTTTAACGGGAAGTCTCCCCATATCAACCTAAAGTTCCAGTCAAGAAACAAAGGCTTGTGACTCAAGCTATAGGCCATTTTCTTACTGTCGTTACATAGATACTGTAGGTGTCTAGTGTCACAGAGAAACTGGTAGCATACACTAGTTAAACGGTGGCTAGTATTTTATTTAGGGATTGTCTAAAGTTATATCTCACTTCTATTATTGATGCAGAAACATGATGTACTAGCTATTTGTAAACTTGCCATGTTGATCTATAGCGGCCATTCGTATTACTGATATATCTAAAATTATATACAAATAAAAAGTTTATAGATGGCATAATTTTTTTTTGTTAATTCCAAAGCTTAATATAAGAATAAAAAAAATATATAAACACCAAAACAAGTAACAAATTGAAACATATTTTGGTATATATATATAATTATATAGTAATAATTTACTTATTGTTTAAATAGTTAATTCATTATACAGGCCATTTTACTCAAAATAAATACATAAATAAATAAAAAGTTTATTGAGAATTTGTCAAATTTAAAATGTGTAAATGTTTTTATATACATGTGAATAAAATAAAGCTAAACAAATTTTCACTCATGCATACCAACTTATAATATTAGCACATAACATTATTTTTTAATTAATTATTTTTTATGTTCATTTTGTTTATTAGTGCTACTTGTCCTTGAAGTGTATAAAATATTTTTCTTAATTTTTTTTTTTACTCATTTGGAATAAAAAAGCCCAATTTATGCTTCTTATGAATTTTTGAAATGTATGTTTTAAGGCTTGGCTGTCTGCATGGGTGTTACCTGCTTCATTTTAGCCTCTTGTATGTCAGTGAGTCATGCTTGAAAACTCAAAGTGATCTGTAAACTTAGATAAAAGCTGCCATTTACAAGAGTCCACACTACCTGTATTAAGTGTCTTCAAGCTCCAGAGAAGATCACTCTCTTGGTCGAGATCCAGAAATTCTCAGCCTGAAGTGAGCAGTGATTGGACAGATCTGAAAGCTTTCACGTGCCCTGGAAAACACACACACACACACACACACACACACACACACACCTCCTCTGTCAACCCAAAGGGTGGAGTGGGTCTTTTGAAGACGCACACAACCAGAATCCCTAAAGGAAGAGGTTGAGGAAAGGATTTAAAGTCAACAATGCATTTGGAATCAAGTTAATTATTAGGTTAGATGTTATACCTAGGCTACAAACTTGTGGTTGTAATGTAACCTGTTACTTTTTATACTTCTATCTGGTAAGTTCACAATAATTTACAGCACATGTTGCGAACGCACAATAGTATAAGTTGTCTGAAGGAGGTGTTTTTTTTGTGGATGTCTCCTCAGTCATGCAGGTTTCGCGGATCCGCGCGGCGCGTAAAAGCGAGTGGCTTAAATGCGCGCTGACGCACCACTTCAGCCCTGATCCCTGCGTGGAAAACGAGATCGTGGTTTTGGCCACCGGCGTGGACCAGTACCTTCAGGAGGTGTTTCATCACCTCGCCTTTTACCACGGTGATGACCTGGTCTCGGACGAGGACTTTAGGAGTCTGTGTTTGATTTTGGGAATCCCCGCGAGCGCAGAGACCTCTGAGCACCGGGATATCTGCGATGGACTTCCTCGTGTGCTGAACTTTAAAGACTTCCACGCACGGATTTGTGAGTTTTTCTCGCTAAAAGCGCAGGAAGGGCAGACGGGAGGTCGACTTCCGGTCAGCGAGGAGACCGAGCACATCGAGCGGGAGATCAGACTCCGGTGTCCCCGCGTTCGGAGGAGAAAGTGCGTCAGCTTTGATCTCTCTGCCGACCAACAGAACCGGAGGAGATCCGGACACTCTCAGAATCCGGATCATTTGCAGAGCTCTGCTGTGGAAGCCAAGAGAAACTCAGGTAGGAGCTTCACACACACACACACACACACACCTGAGCTGTCAGGACAGGTGGACTAATTTAACAGCTGTATTTTTCCATCCAAAAACCTTCCATCCAAAAAGCCTTAGGGGGACGTTTTTAGTCTTTAATGATGAATAATGAAGATTTACTTAAGATTTATGAGTGTCTGTGCCATAAAACCAATGCATATTGCATGCACTTCTAAATGCTAAAAATCATTTAAGATTAATTGATTTATTTACTTATCATATTTATACAATCCTAAAATCTTTTAAAAACAAGCAAAAAAATAATTTGGAATACACTGGTATATATTATCAAGTTATAGCATGTTTAAAATAACTTATTATTATTTATCTGAATTAATTTTACATTTTCAAACAGTAGTAATGTTAGGAATACAACCATCATCTTCATAATATTTTTTTATTATTATGATAAATATGACACATCTAACAACATAATATTTGAATTATATTGTTACATTATTATAAAAAGAAAACAAATACTAATATTTATTCAACTACATTTAAATGATAATTAATAAATGATTGTATTATAATAAATATATAATATTGATTATTTATAATTTAATTTATAGTACACAATTGTTAAAATAGTCGATTAATAAATAACTTTAAATATTTTTTTTTTAACCTTTATTGCAATGTGGAGTACTTGTGTAAGTGTCAAATTACTCAACTTCTTTTTTAAAATATTAAGTTACATTAAAGAATAATAATGATAATAATAATCATAATTAAAACAATACAAACTAACAATTACTTTAAATATTAATTTAAAATTAATAAATAATTGTATTATGATAATTATATTATACTTAACATTAATTTATTAATTTATATCACACAATTGTTAAAATAGTTGATTAATAAACAATGTATAATTTCTATGAATCAGTTTGAAAGCAAAAAGCTCTTTTTTGTTGTGTTTAGTAATTACTGAAAACCCTATTTGTACTGTATTGCAGTGGACATTAACCCTCAGAGGAGATGGCAGGACCAGCTGGAGCTGGAGAACGCCAGTCTGAGGGAGCTGGTGGAGGACTTACGTTCGTCTCTCCAGAGCAGTGATGCGAGGTGTTTAGCGCTGGAGGTGGCCTTACGCCGAAAACACGTGCCATCCCAACGTACTGCTGGAGGAACCCCCGAAAAACAGGACTGCAAAACAAAACCACGACAATCCAAACACGTGGAATGTGACTCCAGAAGAAGCACTAAAGACCTCCTGCGAGAACTGGAGCTGATCCGTGCTTCTCGTGATGGACAGCTGGAGGAAGCCATGAGGTTTAACCAGAGGTTAGAGGAAGAGCTGATGGCAGCTTACGGAGAGATTAGCAGGATGCAGGAGATGCTGGACAGTGTCCGGACTGAAAACACGCGGATTAAGAAGAGGACAGAAGAGGTCAGAGAGTCACTGGCCGCGGGGCTGCAGGGTGTAAGGACCTTACAAGACCAGGCTCGACAAACTGACCTTCTCCGAGAACAGGTCCAGAGTCTGGAGAACCAGCTGGAGAAGTTCAGGTAGATCCGTTCATTCATGCTTTTCATTTCAGTCATACACTGCAGCTAAAGATGTTTGGGATGGGTAGTTTTCTTTTGAAACATTCAACTAATAATTTTATGAATTAAATTGATCAGTAAATACATTTATAATGTATTTAAAATTTTTTAAGTGCCTCTATTATGGATAATAAAATGTTAATATTTTGGTTTTGGGAGTCCCCAACAACTTTAACTATCTCATAATATTCATTTATTTTTTGCCTTATTTGCTCTCAAAGTATTTTCTTAAAGATTAATTTTTCCAAATCCCTCATTTGCCTGACACTAATCAGCTGTGATTGGTTGATTAGTCTCATTTTCATGTCCTCATGCCTATAACGGCTGATAAAGCAGGAAACCGCTATTTTAACCGCTTCAAAAGTGACACCTAGTGGTGAAGAAGGAATTAGCATTTTCATTCAGACCAATGCAAAAAGGGCAACAAGTGAGACAGTATGCTAATATTTCATGTTGACTTCAAAATGAAATGGCTTGGGGTTCATTTTAAAGTGATTCAGAGTCGACAATAAAACTTTGCAGGATGTTTTCATTCACACCGTGTTGAAAGCTCGGCATAAAAGCTCATTTTCTGAAATCCATGATAGGGGCACTAATAATGAATGAAGATATTTACATTCAAAACAGAATCCTGAAAACAAATGTATCA
The DNA here is from genome assembly GCA_032353835.1 of Enteromius viviparus. Lineage (NCBI taxonomy): Eukaryota > Metazoa > Chordata > Actinopteri > Cypriniformes > Cyprinidae > Enteromius > Enteromius viviparus. Next base: position 2,800,523 of record JAUCNO010000044.1, read on the forward strand.
TAGATTCCACAAAAGTATACAGTAACACAACTGGTTTCAACACTGAAAATAATATATATATATATTTATTTCCCCCCCCCCCCCCCCCCCATAATTTGTAAGTTGCTAAATGACTAAAATCTAAATGTCAATGTAATTTTTTAAGCATTAAATCAGCATATACGAATGATTTCTTATGGATCATGTAACACTAAAAATTGGAGTAATTGTGCTAAAAATTCTGCAGCATTGCAGGAATAAATTACATTTTAGAATATTAGATGTTAGAATTTTAGAAAACGTACAAATTCTAATAATTTTTCACAGTTTTACAGTTTTTACAGTATTCTTGTTCAAACAAACGCAGTATCTTATACTCATCCTCTCATTTTTGTCCATAAAATAAAAGTCAGTGGGATCAAAAACAACACAAAATGTTTGTATCGCACGAGGAAAGAAATGCATATATGGAATGACTTTTTCATTTTTGGGTTAAATATTTATTTTTTTTTTTAATTAAGATGATTTTACCAATTTGTTTATTGGTTGTTCAAACAAAGTTGAATAATTTAAATGTATAATTATTATACAAGGAACCACTTCACGTCAGGCCCTAGTCGTCCATGTATACCACTTACAGGACGTTTTCTAAGACTCAGAGCAGACCACAAGGGCGTTCCGAGATGAGAAGCCATAATCAACAGAAAATCTTGCATAACAAGATCTTTACCTGCACTGATGCTTTAGATCAGCGCTCAGCTATGAAACAGTTCAGACAGGAGCAGCATTGCAGGGCTTGTCGCAGACACGACTGAGTTTCCCTTGAAAGATGTTAATGAACTGCTTTAATAACACAGGATGGCACTGTTTCCTGCAAACGGTTATTAGTCATTCGCTTTCAAGTGTGAGTATTACAGCAAATCACACAAAGCCTCTATTACAGCATCCATAACTCATCTTCTTATATCCTGTGAGGAAGGATATAGAGTCCAGAGACTCTAAGCAGGTATGATGGACAGTCAGAGATCAAAGATCTTTGTTTACAGCGCTGTTTCAATTCTCTCCATCTATGAAATGTCTCAAAAGCACAGAGAAATTAAATGAGAACCTTAAATGAGAACAAAATACTAAAGTGTCCAGGGGAAAAGTGTTCAAAATAAAGAAGGGAACTGGTGAAGGCCGGTGAAAAAGGGACTGGGTGGAAATGATAGCATATACATATACATAGGATTGACATATTTTTCCATATTAAAAATGCAGGTTAGAGAAAAAATAAAAATAAAAATAATAATAATAATATATATATATATATATATATATATAAATAAACTATGGATGTAATAATACATACAGATATTTCTGTATTGTAATTGTATTGAATAAACTTATTTCTGAACTAATAATAACCAATAAGACAAAATCTTCATAATTTCATGATGATTGTACATTTCTAAAAACAGAAAAACATATTTTAAAATATTTAGTTTTACATTATATATCATAAATATGTACAATACATATGTGTTAGTACTGTGTATATATATATATATATATATACAAAAGCACCCATTTAGAAGTATTTACATGTATATTTTTATATTCAAACAATTTCTATTTTATATAAATATATTTATTATATAAACATATTTTCCCTAAATATAGAAATGGATGTGTTTGTATTTATATATACATAATAAATACACACAGTACACACACACACATATTATGTGAGCCAAAATGTTTATTTTTATTTGGATTAATTGCAATTAATCGTTTGACAGCACTTACATATATATGTGTGTGTGTTTGTGTGTAGTTTAAATTAAACAAACATAAATAAATAAACATAAAGAGGAAATGTGTAATTTTAGCACCCAGTTAAATAACGACTGTTTTTACACACGTTTAACACTCCTCTTACTGTAATGCAGTGTGCATTAGAGATTACACAAGCCAAAGTACTTTTTTTAAGTATAATCAACTAATAAGCTTCTTAGAACCATTTCCAGCATGCATCACATGGCTATTAAACCTTAGCTCGCATTTACTTTGCAATCAATCAAGTAGATTGTTGGCTTTCAGTCGACGCTTAACAGATTAATATCCTTGTTAATATTTCATTATTTGCATCACAGAGCGGTGATGTAATGCTCATTCCTCACCTGGAAAAGCAGGTCGAAACCTGCCAGGTTCCTGACTCAGAAAATCCAAACGCTCTGCTGGGACAATTATCATACTACTGCACAATAAACGCAGCGTGCTGAACATCCTACATCAGTTATGTGATATTAAAGGTTTTGATGTTGACTCATCTGCACAGGTTATGAAATCATATTTACTGTCTGGTATGGCTTATTCTCAGGGCCCAGTACACCTGCACAGAGCTGAATATGAACAAAACTGAAATACTAACTGAACCATGTGGGTCTGGATTTCCCTCCCCCACCAGTCATGATGATGCCAGAAGAGGTAAGAGGATCAAAAACCATCATAAATTTATCACTCAGAACAAAACAATTATGTTTATGTAAAGTTGGATGGAATTTGATTTTACAATTTAATTGGTCTAATTGAAATTCTGCATACTGTGCACTAATTACAGTACCTTTATTTATTAATAAAATAATTACGCAATAAAAAATTCAAACAGTATTAAGCTTCAATTTTGCCATGTGACCTCATTATTATTTAATCATTTTTCATCACCATTACCTCAGAAATAAATTCAAAAATAATTGTAGACAGTATTTTTGAATTAATAATAATAGTAAAATAAAACAATAACATATCCATAAATGTTACTTTTTTTTAAATAATGTGATCTAATTAACAAATATACATGATTGTACATCGCCACAAACAAGCAATTTTAAATGTTTTGTATTTTAAATAAATAAATCTATTACTAAATTTTATATTTAAAAACATAGGTAAATTGATTTATTTTTAAAAAATAATTTTACAGTTAAAATCATAGTATTTCTTATATAATATAAATATTATAATAAATATATAGTACATAATATAATTTTTTTAGAATATAAATAATATATGTAAATAAATAAATGAATAAATGATGATATATATACATATTAGTGCTGGTGTCAATAGCACTGCCATAAAAATAAAACATTAATAACACCTTTTACACAGGATCCTCTCAAAATGCTCTTTTTATATTTTCCCACCAGTTTTGATAGACCAATAAAATAGTACTTCAAGTTATTCCATATTTTAGTGCAAAATAGTATGCATGCAGGGCATTAAAAGCATTAGTGGTCATGTGACATCTCTGTGCAGAAGACCTGCAGAGGTCAGTAGAGGGTCGGGCAGCATCAGATGAGGAAGAGGAGGAGAGGAGCATAGATGAAGGACAGTGCTGCCACCTGGAGGTGAAACGGCTGATTAACAGATTACACAGCTGTGCCAAAGGGTGAATATATCTTTAATATAAATGTGTTTTTTTTCTGTATTTGGCCATTCATTTGACATGTTCACATACTTGTGTTGTTGCACAGGTGTCAGAAAGCTGCTATCTGTAACTGGCTTGTCTCTCAGAGCTCCGCTCATAGCAAAGACACGAAAGCACGTGTGTGGATTCCTCAAGAGGATGAGAGGAGAAATCAAGCAGGAAAGGTGGGAGTTAAAGAACAACCTATGATCATGGATTATCAAACACCACATGATCTCTAATGAACACCTGCCTTCTTTGTCACATCCTTTAGATGAAGCAGAAGGAAGTGGAGAGTGTTTATCATTCACTGCTGGAGGAGAGGCTCACGTCACTGCTGCAAATACCACACAAAGTGAGAACTAGATTCAAAAACAGATTTAGAAGTAAAAAGTGTGGTATGAAGTATATATGATATGATATATGGTATTGCTTGGCAAAAACAAGCAAAATACACTATATATATTAAGGTCATTTTGTTCAAATTAATAGATTTTTTAAAAATATTTTTTATAAATATTTAGCGTTTTATATTCATGCTATCAGATTGAAATGTTTTATGTTTAACTATCTAAAATCAACTGTTAATAAAATGTTATATTAGGTTTATATTTATATTAAATTCAAAATTAATCAAAAAAGGTATTTACAATTTATTTTAACGTTTTATATGATACATTCTGTAATGGATATAAAACCTTTATTATTTAATGCAGAGATTCATAAACTAAACTTTGCCCAAAAATATTTACTTTTTTTTTTTACTAAATATTTCAATAATTTACCACATATTAATTAATAGTAATTTGAATATTTCAGTAATGTATTTCTCTGATGTCTGTTAATGGTCACATAACCTGTAGGAAAACAAAAATCAGTTTTATTTTTTATTTAGTTAATTTTACACTTATAATCATTCATTTATTTTTATTACATTTAATTAATCAATAGCTTTTCTTCAGCTCACAAATAACCTGCCGTTTCCTCGCCATATATATATATATATAAACATTAACATATACACACAAACACACACACACACACACACATACAGTATATATATATATATATATATATATATTTTTTTTTTTATTCCTAATCTATACTTAATATGCATTACTAAGTCTTATAGTTTGTAAAATGCAGTAAGTTATTACACATTAAATGAATGAATTACATGAATGTTTACATCTGGAAGATATTTTTTATAGTGTTTGTCCATCTGTACTAGATCTATTGAATGTATTTAAGCTATTTATGATTTAGATAAAGTACGTAACACTAACATCTTGCATACTATAAAATATTGCCAGCAGTTTTACAAACACATGAAACAATATGCAAACAGCTGTATTTGCAATGCTAATATGCAATGCTAATGGCACATGCCCTCTCTAAGCTACTAACTTATCATTTTATGGTTAGTTTGCACTTTTAATGTACAATCAATTAAAAAAATCAAATAAGGAGTACAGCAAGAGTGCTAAAAATTACCTGAATAATAGGACTTCCTGTTCATTCATCACATTGCATGTGCATTGCATTGCAAAAATCCACACTGCCACCTAGTGATTCAGCGCTGTAACGCTGCTTGCTTTCAATCTGTAACCCTTACCTATGTGTTTTGACTTCTGACAGAGAGTCTCTCGCAGGATCTTGGGGAAAATACTGATCAACACACTAGATCTGTGCACCAGAAAAAGCCCCGGTAAGCTCTGCTTTTCAGTTTCATTTACATTGTTTTCTTTCATACGAAACTACTGGATAAATTCCCATCTTTCCTTCAGACTGCACTCCGGTGTTTCTGGTGGTGGACACACTGTGCCGGCAGCTGCTCTCCAGTGACCTCCTGGACGGAGGAGAAGAGGTCAGCGCTGGGTCACGACCTTCTGGGACCTCAGGTCACCCAAATACATCCAACCCCCTTCTGATGTCCTGCTGAGATTTTACAGATGTCCCATTGAAACACTTTACGATTTTTACGAACTTTTTAAGTATTACTAGAGTTATTATAATAAGAATTATTAAGGAAATATTTTTTCATTAATTTATAAAAAAATAAATGAGTGCCAACAGAACAAACAACATTTAATAGAAGGCCGTCGACTAATTATCTCACAGTTCTGACTTTTCTTCTCATAATTGTGAGATATAAAGGTATAATTTGTGTGACGTAAATGGTCAGTTCTAAGAACGTTTTTCTTTCCCTCAAAAAAATAGACTTTATAATTTGCAATTTCAAATTTATATCATGCAATTCTGAGAAAAAAGTCAGATTTGTGAGATAAAAATGTCACAGTTACCTTTTTTCATTTTTTATTCAGTGGCTTCATAATATTTGGTGTCTTACCAGCTCCTTAATGTAAAATGCATCTGCTGCCTGATATCCATTGCGAGCATTTATTTATTTTCTTTTATTTTCCTTTTTTTTAAAAAAAACAACTTATTTCAAATTGGTATATTTAACATTTATTACTAAAAAATATTAAACAAATCCATTTTTAAAAGCAACTGTACAGTTCTTAGATTCAGAAGATCAATTACAAAATCATTATAGCTGTACACTTAAAGGGTTAGTTCACCCCAGAATAAAAATTCATGTTGTTCCAAACCCATAAGACCTTCGTTCATCTTCTAAACACAAATGAAGACATTTTTGATGACAGCATATACTGTATATGCATCTAGCATATAGACAGCAACACAAAGAGAATGGCTTTTGTTTCTTTCCAAATATCGGTTCTGTGTAGTTATATCTCGACTGAACCATTGAATAGTTTTGAACTTATCTTGTATCAGTTTTATATGTTTGTAGATATATTTAAATAGACTTTTGTGCAATTAAATGGACGAGTAGTAGGCCTAGTTAACAGTTTCTTATTGGCCTGCTAAGCCAAGCCATCCATAAAACAAACAAAACTTGATTTGATAATTGCATTTAATAGATATACTTTTAATAAGACATTTTTTGGGGGGTTGTAAAATTGCGTTTACACGTTGTGACCAGCAGGCGTCACCCGCGCGTGGTGTTTCAGAAGCAGCGAAACTTTTAGTTCAGTTGATTCAAAGCTTTGTTAAAAAGATTGGTTTCTCCCATCAGAAGCAGCATGTAGTACAGTTAGGTAAGTTTGATAAGCGTCTACAAAATTATTTGAAAATGGTGTATTGCTTTACGGCAGCAACATATTCATGTATCCTTTTTTAATAGACTTTTATATATTTTCCTTAGAAAGTACTTTGGTACAGCTGTCCAGTGTGTTCATGACAGTGACTTCAACTCAACTGTTGGTGCTCCAAGTTTCAAAAATACATACAGTTGCTTTAAATGGCATTCACACATACCAAAATTGTGGTAGGGGTTGCAAAAATTAATTAAAAAAATGCATATAAATTAAATTACACTCACTTCTTCAGGTGGACAAACATTCCTAAAAAACAACAACAAAGAATTAAATTTAAAAGTGTCAAGTTTTACTATTGTATACATTATTATACTATATTTGTGTTTTAAATGTTATCCTGCATAGAACATGAGGCCATGTTTTCTCATATCTGAATTCTTTTTATTTGTCTTATCCAATCACATATAAGTTGAATGAAATATTTTAATAGACATAAATTGGTATAGATAATAAGACACTTAAAAGTCACAGTGTTTATATATATGTATATATATATATAGTACAGTCATTTCCCTGCAAAGCACTTAATATGAAATGTTATGCTCTCATATGACCCTCTTACAAAATGATTTTTAACATTTATTTTTGTGCTATAAAACAATGTTTGTACATTTGATGAGACAAAAAATAAACTTTTTTTAGAAAGCATTTATATTGTCGTGCATGTTCATGTGGAGGTGGATGTGTGACTGATATCTGATATCTGAATGTCACAGTAACTCATCTATGATGTCAGTCCATGTGACACGGTGTCACATTTCCATTCCGTGCTGCTACAATGTGTCGCTCACCGAGACGGAACAAGATGAGACAATGTGACTCCTCAGAAGCTCAGGGACGTCTGATCATAAATGAAAGATTATTTACTAAATAAGGAAAAACAAACAAAAATACTTCATTTTATATATATATTTCATAATTAGTTAATAT
>JAUCNO010000044.1:2843481-2863890 GCA_032353835.1 Enteromius viviparus
GCCAGAGTAAAGAGATGTGTCTTTAATCTAGATTTAAACTGACAGAGTGTGCCCGCCTCCCGAACAGTATTAGGTAAGTTGTTTCAGAGTTTGGGTGCTAAATAGGAAAAAGATCTGCCACCCGCAGAAGATTTTGATATTCTAGGTATACTGTTTTGTCAGAATTTAACAGTAAGAAGTTACTTGTCATCCGATTTTGTATATCAGCTATGCATTCCTTTAGTTTCTCAATTTGGTGTGTTTCACCTGGCTGAGAAGAAATATATAGCCGAGTATCATCAGCATAACAGTGAAAGCTAACACAATGTCTCCTAATAATATCTCCCAAGGGTAACATGTAAAGCGTAAAAAGTAGCGGCCTTAGTACTGAGCCTTGAGGTACTCCATATTGCACTCGTGATCGATATGATATGTCCTCATTCACTGCTACAAACTGATAGCGATCAGATAAGTATGATTTGAGCCATGCTAAGGCACTTCTTTTCTAGTCTACAGTACTTGCAGTATGCACCAGCATTACCAAGCTTTGAAAAGAAAAAATAATCTGACTGTGTTCATCTGAAAGAAAAAAGTCATACAAACATAAGATGGCTTCATGGTGAGTAAAATATAAGGTAATTTTCATTTTTGGGTGAACTATTGCTTTAAGCAATGTCTATGTAGGCCTAAGGACAAAACTCCTAATTTAAGCTTTGTACATTGCATTAATATTCTGGGCTAATGTTCTTGCCGGTACACAGTTCTTTTAATAATATACCAGAATTGCTTTTTTTGTATCACTGTCTTCCTCTGTGTAAATGACCAATGTTCATTGCATTGGGCTCACATACCTATACACACGGTAAATGTTTTCAATGATCTGAATATCTTTTTATATAAATATCCTTGTCCTGCATTAAGCAGGTTAGGTGGTTTTCTAGGGTTGCTGACACAAGACATAAATTTTATAGTCCAATGTTATAGATTCAGCAGAAAGTTTCTTTAAGTATTTTTTAGATCAATTATTCAGTAAACCAATATGCAAATGTTATTGTTACTTGTGCAATCATTGTGCAATGTAAGGTAATAAAAACATAATGGTTCATTTTGTAAGGTCTTTATACTCCTCTGAAAATATATTATATTGCACTTCATACAATAGATCTTTCTAAATATTACACACTGTTATTACTTAACTAGTATATATCCCAGGTTTCAGAAATCTGGTCAACTTAGCTTGGACAGAATATATATTTTTTCTCAATCTATTCCTTTAAGTAAAGATTATAGTTATGTGAATCTTGTTTGCATATAAACTCACAGTATGATATTATTAGTTCTTATTGAACTGTCTGAAACAAGTCAACCAAAAGTTTGCTGTAAATTATAATAATAAGTGGATTAATCCAGGACTTCAAGTGAATGTCCTCCAAAGCAATTCCATTGTCACTAAGGGGTTTTTATGAGCATATCCATATCCTTTTCCTGTCAAAACACCTGTCAGAATACTTCTGGCGGATGAGCGCATCTGTTGGCTTGAATTTAATATTCCATATTCAAACATTAATGTCTTCCCTTCTCGTTCAAGTGAGTGGAAATTTATCCTGGGTTATAGTCGTATCTGCTGGCTGTATTGATTGCAAACATCCCTTCTTGTAATTTTCCAGAGTTTGCTTTGTCAGGAAAAATGGTAAGGCATATCGGCAGCTCACACAATCAATCTGCAGAAAAGATATGAACAGGAAACCCTTATGAGAAAACTATGAGAAGGATTATACTACCATTTAAAAGTTTTCAATGTTCTTGAGAGAAGGTCACCCAGGCAGGACTGATTTGAACAAAACTGTTATTGTGAAATATTATTATTACTAATTACTATATTATTATTAATTATTATTACTATTCTATTGCATTTTTAAAATGCAGTTTATTTCTGTGATTCTGTGAGTCATTAAACCAGTCTTGAGTGTTGTTTTATTTTTCTGCTCAATACATATTATTAAAACCGATGTGCTGCTGGATATTTTCATTCAATTTTGTTTTTACCTTTTGATATAAATCTCTTTATAAAAATGAAAACTCAAACCTTTATAAAGTTATTATTTACAGTATACATTATAATCCTGAAGATTGATTAGATGCGTTTTTTGTTGTATTGTATGGAAAAGTGCAGCATGAACATTGTGCTAAACCTCTACTTTTTCAACTTTTCTACTTATACTATATCTATACCTGTAAATATGCAAAGAGACAAATAATAAGATATGTGTGTTTCCCTGGAACTGGATTTGAAACTTTAGTGCTGCAATTACCAAATATTTAAAAATTGCATTCTGCATGAGCAGCTTTTTAAGAATGTAGTGCTCTAATTAAGAGTGTATTTGAATATTATGTTCTTATGACCAAATGGCGATACGGAAAGTGAGCATGTAACGCAGAGCAGAGATAAAAATGGATCTTGCACAAAAAGCCGCATCTAATGAAAAACTTTAAATCTGCATTTAGTCAGCAACTATTGAAATTACCAGGATTAAGAGTTTGTCCACCAGGATCGGGCCAGAGCTTGTTGCTAGGTTACTAGATCCTTCAGAGAAATCGATGAGTCTTTGCCCTTCTTCACTGCACTAACCTGATGGGACCGAGTCGTCCGATTTTCACACCAATGATTTCTGGCCCCTGTAAATGAGAACATGACTTCTATTTCTTCGCTGATGGAGAGCTGCCATCGCTTTCGGAGGGAGAGGGAGGGAGGCTGAGGGGTTCGGCCATGCCGTGAGAGCCGGGGAGACACTAACCAAGAGATCAGACCATGGAGACACTCGAGGATTATCTACAGTATGCTGAAGAAATCCTGAAATCCCCCTCAATCCGCTTTGAAACAGCGGAAGCCCAGAATCAAACCAAAACACAGGCGCTAACTAGCTACACGACGTGGGTGCATGTGTAAAGGTTGCATTAGGAACGATAACGAGGTGTTGTGCGAAAAAAGTTTAGTCAGAGGTGCTAGTGTGAGGACATTAATAACCCTTCGGGAGATTCACACCAAAAAAAGCATGCTCGTTTGAAGGAACCACAAAAGAGTCGCTTTACAGTGCAAAATATGTTTTATTCAAAAGTATCGGGGTGTACTTTTATTAGGCATCATTTTTATTACAGATTTTTGGCAGCCACGTTGGAAGCGGCCACAAAAAGGAAGCATTCATATGAGAACTGATTGTGTGAACAATCTTTTGTAAGTATTGAAGTGATGCATACGCAAGAAGCACTCACAGTAATATATTTTATTAATGAAAAACATTTGCATCTCATTTCACCAGATCATGGCTTATTAGCTGTATGGCTCTCCCGGAATGAAAATGCATATTCATTATTACCTCCTCATTAATATTGATAAAGGCACACAGTACATTACACTTTCATGTTCAGCAATGATAGTAAGTGCACAATAGAAGGAAAAATTACTTTGATATGGCAGTACACTTTGAATATTAAATCTCCAACATATAGACGTCTGCAGCAGAAATATATTTACATTACAGTATCAGTGTTGCAATTTGGACACAGTGTCAGATATTGTATCCCCCCCTTCCCATGCACTGAATTTTATTAATGGTAAATCAATGAAAAGAGGTTGCAGCATCCAAGAAAACCCAATTTAAAGAGAAAACACAGCCACACAGCAAATATAAAATATTAAATCGCAAAATATTTATTTGGTTTTCAGTGTTTGGCGAAAGAAATTAAAACAACCTCAGCGTGAAATGTATGTGCGCGCACTAGGCTCGGAATAGTATTAAGCACAGTTTAAGCGAATTATTTCCGCAGACTTAATTTATGCCTTAAAGCCCAGCTGTCATTTTTCCCCATTTTGACTTAAAACATATTGCATTGAAACAAATCAACTTAAAAGCATATTACAATCACAAAAAGCCCTGACTAAATCCGTTCCATTTTCTGACAAACCTATTATTGTTTCCTCTTAATGCAGGAGGATCGACTAAGAACAATTTGCACAGATTCGCCACTGTTGTCCTCGACAGCGCGCCGTAGGAGTTCAGGCTTGCGTGGCACCTGGATAAGGGGGCTTTTTGTCATGCTTGTGTAAGAACGTGATACATAACTCTTTTATCGGCAGCGCCTGCCTGCTAAGCTTATCCCAGCTTTAAAGCTGCTGCACAAGTTGTTCTAATGAGGCTCCCTGGGCCGGAAGAATCCGTCGGACGAAGACGTGCCCAGCATCCCAAGCACACACACACACACACACACATTCTGATGGGGGTAGGGGTCCTGTCTTAACCCTGGCCTCCAACATACACGTCACGCTGAGTAGATGTGGGCCGATGCTTTGGCTCTGCGATGGTATTCTCCTTCCCCTAATGGGGGGATTGTGCAATATTTTGCTCTCTCTTTCTCTGTGTGCGTCTGACTCCTCTGAAGTGTCATTAACCTTGAGGCGTGATGCACAGTATGCATACTGAATTCATCCTTCCCTGAGACGTAGCGAGAGAAAGAGGGACTCGTAAACCTGATTACGAAAAATAAACAAGCTTCTCGCCACACATCTGCAGCTAACTGTTTATGTTCCCCTCGTGCAAAGATGCCAGAACCAAGTGAGATGCCTATTGAGGAGGCATTTTTAAGGGATCAAAGGCATGGAGGCTGTTCCAAAAGGTAGGCGAATCAATTTTGCTGCCTTCTAAAATGCTTCTTTCTTGGCCAAATTGTAAAGCAGCACCATATGCATCCTTTGCCAATATTAGAGAAAAGATCTGAGAAGACCGATCCCAGAATGCATCGCAAATGCATATATAAAATCACATATCTATTCAACATATAGATATTTTTTTATGATTTGTTTCAAATCAGATAATCCTGAGGTTCCACGATTGTTGGGATGCTTACAGTATATCAAATATTTTTATTGCTGGTGGTCACAAAAACACTTGTTTGAATAGCATCCATTTCTACTCAACTTCTAGACTACTAGTATCTCAAGCTGTTGCTTTCAATCTTAGAAGTAGACAGCGAGGCATCTCAATAGCTTGTGGAACAAACATGAGCATTAAATCAACACAAGCGCTGTTAGCTCCACCGAAAAAGAGGAAGCTTCCTGATGAAGAGCACAAGGTGAGCGGAAAGGGCCTCCCACAATAAACGTGGACCACGCATTTATCTTGACGTTGCGTCGTACCTGTTTGGTTATATCTGTTCTTTGTTTTTTAGAGCTCTACGAACAGCGCATACCACCTAGTCTTGCTTTCCCTTCACACCGCTCCTGACAGCACGCCAGAGCTCGCTGCCTGCGCAATTCACTCAAATGAATAATGTAACTTTGTGCCTGGAACAAAGTGAGGAGCTTACAGGGGCATAGCGTCTGCCACGGCTGCTGATTCGGGCGGAGGAAGATAATGCCAAAGACTGCCAGAGAGAGGGAGTAAGGAAGAACGCTAAGCTGCTTCATCAAATCTCCCAAATGAGACGAAACACACAAAAGCTGCTGAAAGGGTATGCGAGTCAATCTACACAAAAGAAAAACATAAGGCTCGCGGCTCCGTCTGTATGTGGAAGCCAGCAGAGGAGACAAAAGTGCCCTCATTCCTAGAAAAATGGCTCTTTATCGAAACGAAACGATATAAATGGAATCATTATGCACGATCGTTGCACACGCGGTAAAGAGCAAATGCAATGCACTAATGAAAAAGACAACAAACAGATCAATAGGGCGTACCTCATTGCGCAAAGAGCAAGAGGCATTGTGGGAATGAGAAGATGGATTATAATACAGATATTTTCCATTGTCCGCGCTGCGAGCTGTCAAGAGAAAGACACATTAATGAAGACAAATGAACGATTGTTTGTCTCCCGCAACCTCGAATTAAACGGGTCTGGGGAAACTCGGCAGCCATCTCACATTCCGAGGATGAAGTGAAAGGGCTATTCTCACCGCGATCAGTGTTCATCTAAGCTCCCTTCTCCAGTCTGATGGGGAGGGGGAAGATAGGCAGAATTTCGGGGGAGGTGTAATTGATTAACTCATGGAAAGCTGATTAAGATTAACTATCTAACTGATGGTTATTTTGCCGGCGAGAACTTTATTCAGAACTTGCCTGATGCATTTAAAAGCAAGTAGAATGACTTTTTGTGCAATCTGCCATTCTAAAGCTTGGGTTTGAGGTTTCTCCTGCTAACCGGGGCTGCATTTATTTGATAAAAAGCGAAATACTACGATTTTAAAAATAACTGTTTTCTACTTTAATAGCCTAAATAGTTCATTTCTGTGCTGCAGCCAGTGTCACACAATCATTTAGAATTCATTGTGATATGCTGATTTGATCAATACATATGCATTATTACTATCAATGTTGAAAACAGTCGTGCTGATTTTTTTTCCTCCAGGATTTTTTAATGAATGTAAAGTTCCAAAGAACTGCACTTATTTGAAACAAAAATCTTTGTCTTTACTGACCCATTTCATTTCAATTTGAAGCACATATGTATTGATTTCTTAAACAGTAGCATACGTTGTCTAATTTCATAGCTTTCTATGCTATAGTAGAATAAGTGTAATCCTTACAGAAAATGTCATTATGACAATCGTTTTGCTTTCACAGCCTGTTTTACTTCCATACTATGGTGCATATCAGAGTGAAAGAGGATTCTTAATTAATAAAAATGTAGGACAGGACCTCTGATTGGATCATAAATGTGGTTGTTACATACCAGGGTCATGCATTTGTATAGGAGAGCTGAAAAATAAAAAAAAAGCGCTAGTATCATCAACTGGGAACAAATGTTGTGGCAAGTTTTTGTATTTCAACAAATTAGCATGAAAGAACATTGGTTCTATCTTGAATAAAAAGCACAGTAACACCATGAGTATGTGTTAAGAAAGTAAGCAGCATTCATTTTGATTTCACGTTGGCTTCAATAAACAGTGGTTGGCATAGATTATTACAGTAATGACTGCAATAGTAACTATGGTATTTTGGTGGAAACTATGGTTACCATGGTGAATTTCCATTAGGGATCGCTTGTCTCATTATAATGTTGATACAGTCAGTCTTAAAAACTGCTCTCGAATCATTTCTGATGGCTAAATCCCGCATCATTGTGTTTGCATCAACTCGCTATCCTCAATATATTCCAAACTATTTAAAACAACCTGTTTCCAAACAACAATTTGCACAAATGAGCCGCATTGCAGACCCTGATGGTAGTTTCGACAGCAGAAGGTGTTCAAATTGATTTTTCATTCCCACAACCCTGTTTATTTGAAAGTGCGTTTTCGAGAGGATATGCGATCTTCTGCACCAAATGAATTATACACTTGACTTCTATTTGAAGCTGCACTGGAAGGTCTGACAGCATTTAAAAAGCAGGCGGCTTTTTCTGAAAAACGAATGTTTAAAGCACATTCCAACAGCACTTCGTCTAGAGAACATTTCCATTTCCTATTACCTGGCCATATTCACACGAGGGAGACGGCGGTCGCCCAGGCTGTTCATTTGGTGTTTCTCTACCTTCTTCCTTTGGGTTTTTTCCCTCATTTGGCCGTATTCTCACCAGCGAGGCTGCCAAGTCTAGTTTCGTCAACTCTGTGCAGTCTGGCCCCTATCTAGTACGGTGGCATGCTCCGTTTTCATTTTTCACACATTAAATTGGGAATTAAACGTCTGTGAGTTTTATCTTTCAATCTCTCCGGTCTGCCCTCTTACTTTGACACATTCTTTAATGGTGCGCCCATGGAAGCGCCACCCACCAGGCCTCTTAACGCACGTGTCCAGCCGCTTGATGTATGAAGACTCGCACAAATTGGCAATCAGGTGAGGTTGGCTTGGATGGAGGCTTTGCTCGCTGGCATCCTGACTCCAATTCCCTTTTCTGGCTTCAGCGTCTGTTTTCACCAGGGCCCTGACAGGTGCTCCTGACAAAATCCATTACCTTTGCAATTACACAATCTCACTTTCCCCGCTCACCCTTCTCTACCAGAGACTGCCATCGCCTCGCCTGTCCGTTCGGACGATTGGCTAATTAGGGTAACTTAAGAGGAGGAAACCCACTTTAATTTTCATTATGCTGAAGAGACATCCCAACTGTCAGCGCAGAGAGGGACCGCTGCCATCAGCAAGAAGAAGCGACGTGTATGACCTCTCTCTTTGACTCTCATTTAGTCTCTCTCGCTGTCTGCTTCGGAGGAACGTGAAACTTTTCATGGTGTAGTTGAGAAATGAAGCATGAGACGCTTCGTTTCAGCCCGATGGCGATCTCATCTTCAATAAAGAAAGAAGCCCATAAAGAAATAGATGGCCTAAAATGAAAACTTTGTCATCATTTACTCACCCACATGTCATTCCAGCCTCCTATTATTATTTTTTATTCTGTGAAACAGAAAACGAGATGTCTGAATGTTTCGTTTTCCCAGCAACAAAGGTGGTGATTTTTACTCCAAAAAGAATAAACAATGCATTTTTTTACTTGATGATTCATGATTATTTTTAGCTTATTTAAACTTAAAGGTATTGTTCATTTTGTAAAATTTTGTCATCATTTAATCACCCTCATGTCGTTCCAAACCTGTATGAGTTTCTTTTGAACATACAGTCAAAGAAGGTATTGCTGTTAATCAAATAGTTGATTGTCCCCATTGACTTCTATAGTATTTCTTTTCCTACTATGGAAGTAAACCGGGACAAACAATTGTTTGGTTCTTCAAACTATCTTCTTTTTTCTTCAGCATAAGAAAGAAACTCATACACTGGAAAATGCAACATTTCTTTCTTTTTTTGTCATAAATTTAACTTGTTATTGACAACAAATCTCATTTGCACTTGTTTGAAAATGGTGCCTTTGGATTTAACCTTTAAAAAGGTCAAGTAAAAATTGTGCAAATTAAACTTGATCGTTGCGAGTAAAAATAACCCTCCACATTTGTTGTATGGAAAACTGAATTTCTCCGTTTGTTTTACAGAATAAAGAAATTGAGACAAATGTGTCATTTTTGGGTGAGCTATTCCTTTTGTCTGTCTTAACATCTGCATGCATCCCTTCTCCTTCTGCTTTTATCTATAAAAATACTGAGGACAAATCTCCAGGAGTGAACTTTCCTGCGACGTGCATTTTGAGAGAGGTTGCTATCAGAGGCGGTGAGAGACACGCCAGCCAATTAGCATGACTGCAGATAATAATTTGAGGTCATTTGAATCTCTTGCTCATTAAACCTGGTCCACCCACAGACAGAGCAAATCCGCGGCCATAAACAGACATTCACCTCTGCGAAATCGATTCGGCCTGCGCTCGTTCGAGATGTTCGTTTAATAGATGTGAAATTCGACTCGCCAGCTTTTTAAGCATGACTCTGGGGGTCAAAACAAATATCCGAAAGAAAGTAAAACGCAATCAGAATTAAAGCCATTTCTGACATAAATACAGCCTCGGAGTTCTTAAGTTATGAATACGGGAGAAAGCTGATTAAATATTCCCCCCGTTATAAAAACAAAGCTAAGCTAAAATTGTTTTCATAAGCCTTTGCTTTAAGGCGATTAGCTGAAGTTTCAGACTCTGACTTTTTTCCGCCTTTTGTTTCGGTGACATCAGATTTAGGGCATCCGTCATCCTGGACTGCTTCCTGTTGAGAAAGATTAATTGCGTCGCCCCATCCGCGCGTGCACGAACTGCATAATCACCTCCGCTAATGAGGGCTGCCATTTACCACCACAATTATTGCTATTTTCAAACCCATTCAAACCTCACTCCCAAAGGCCAAAGTTTTGGTCAGATCGGTTGCCATGGTAATTTTTTTTTTTTTTATTCCACTTTAATTGAATATATTAATGCAGATCTGACAGTTATTCACACAGGCTTGGGGGTACACGCACATAAATGTACTAAAAATAGTGACAATTATGGATCTATGCTGGGCAGAGGAGGATGGCCAGAGAAAATGGCTCCTGTCGTGGTTGTATGCCGACTTTTGTGTTGCACGGTAAATCATGGTAAATTACTCCTGCAACCACATTAATCTTTGAGGGGAAAATAGAGCCGGAAATGTATCTGGAAATACATTTCCTATTTATCCCCCTACAGCAAAGCCTGCGCCTTCAGGGGGGGTGGCCTATGTGAACAACCTGAAACAACCTGAGACGGCCAAATCATTTTTTTTTTTCTTATTGGAGAACGCTTCACGACCACAACTATCATGGCTGTGCCAGCCGGTTCTGGTGTGGTTTGATTGGTAAGGTCCAATTCACAGCGTGAATAAGCCTCTCTGGCTGATTACATGCTTTGATGTAGTGTCGTGAACACTTTCCAGGCTCACTTCTCCCTAGGACACACAATCGACACCCAGACGTTTCATTCAAATTCATGGTGCGTCGTCTCCAAGTTCCGCACAATAATTGAGGGGAAGTCAGGTGAAACATGCCCAGGGCCAGATTTGAAATGTTATTGAGAAATGACAGATGGTAGCCATCCTTTACTGTGGCGACATTTGCGAATGGACTGCATGCATCTCTCCAGGGGTCCTTAATTACCTCGGATGCATTTAATAGGCAAACTGGTAAAAATAAAGGCACCATATATAGGTGCTATAGACCCCTGTTAATGTTATTTGTTGATAGAATCAATTTCCTGCCGTAAACTATAACTACAGTAAGTCATTGCTTCTAAAGCCGCAGTGATAAACAAAAAAATGCACATTCACCAAAATATCTCTGTAGAAATAATAATAATAGATTTTGGCATCAACCGAATGGAAAGTGGTCTATTGCCTCCAGGCGTATTTGCATTGAATAAGTAAATATTTTAACGTGTTAAACGGTAATCAAGATTTAACATTTAGCGTGTGTTGAGGCGTATGATTGCAAAAAATACCCTATAGAATATACACGGAATAGTTTATAGCAGGGCTGCTCCTGGCAATCGACTGACCTGCAAAGTTTAGCTCCAACTCTAATCAAACACAAATGAAGCAACTAATTATGTTTTTTAGGATTGCTTGAAAATTAAAGGCATGTGTGTTTTGGAGCTAAACTTTGCAGGACAGTCGATTGCCAGGAGCAGGGTTGGGCATCCCTGGTTTATAGAATACATTCTATTCTGTACTCTAGATTATATAGATTATACATTTATTTAGCGGCCCCAAAACGACTTATTTTCACGTATTTGTAGCAATTTTTAATGCATTAGATAACATCAGATATTATTATATTTGATTAAAATATTAAAACAAGTTGCATAAAGCAAACAAAGAATTTTATCAGAACAAACATCACTTTTATTTTTAATTTTAGTAAAAATATTAACTCACGCTAACTATATATATTAACTTTTTTTTTTTTTTACTTTTAAAATTGTACAAATACTTTTGGGACCTCTAAATGTAAATATAAATAGTAAAATATTTAATATTTGATTTTTAAAGTGCAACAGTACATCCCTGCACCTTTGTACTTTTGATTGTTCGTTCCGTGTTTAAGCTGTGAAAAGGGTCCTGATATTGCCTCTGTTTCTCAGCCCTGACATCTGGGCCGACATTGAGGTCACGTCCTGAATATGGTTCCCTTTGTAAGCTACTGAAACCTTGAGAATCTTCCCAGTCCAGACATCATCTCAAACCTCAGTTTCATAGTCCTGTTGTGGTTGTCCCTCTTGCTCCTTTTTCTTCTTTTTCCTTTTGCAGAGGCCATGAAGGCCGCAGAAGCATGCAAAGGTGAACTGAGGCATTGTCTACCTCCTGTATCTCTGGATCTCCACAAACCTGTAGAGATGGAAAGAGAGAAAGAGAAATATCTTACTCAACGCTCTTCAAGTAAAAGTGAGAAGGAAAATAATGCAACTCGTGTAATAGCGCAGAAGCATAAAAACATAATTCAACTTTAACTACTTAAAATTATGAATAGGAGGATAGGCTTCTGTATATTTTGAAAGAAGTAGAGGATTTCAATTGAAATGCATGAACTAATAAACTATAAGCTTTAAATACAATTTAAGTCACTTTGGATAAAGGCGCCTGCAAAGTGTATAAATATCTAAAAAAAAAAAAAAGAAGCATGATCCGTTTACATTAAAATATTGACAGTCCCTTCATTTAAATACGGTAAAAGTGTCCCAGTGCTGTAATAGCACAGATAGCGCGTGGTAAAACTGGATTGCAAATGGTTGGTGAATAAGAAGAGTTTAGTGAATTTGCCGCTTTATTCTTTTGCAACAAAGCTTGTTAAACACTGGATGTCATGTGCTGGAAATGCAAGAGTCTCTCAATTATGAAGTTCAATAATGTAATTCTGGAGGGCCGTAATACAGGCAAAACGCGCTAAAGCAGCATCTGAGCGTGACTGCCGCATTATCTGCACTGCATTGTTTCAGGCTGTAGGTTTGCTTGTGTTCTGCAGAGAGGAGATTACATGCTGAATGCATTTCGGACTCGGCTGGCTGAGCCGAGCGGCTCACGCGCTGATGAGCTTCCTGTGAGAGGACAGGGCAAAATCGCAGCTATCATATCCTGTGCAGACTGCAATTAACTCAAGTGCAGCTTTCGCTCTGGGAATTGAGATGTCTGAAATCTTGAGTCTTAAGCCTTACGGAAGCAGCAAGGTCAAGCACCGAACACGTGCATGTGAATATGGGAACGGCGGTGTGGTCATTTATAGACCCCTCAGTAAAAGTCTGTCATGTATGGTAAACAGAATCGTGCATATGCATTTGCCGGGAATTTAGACGGTGTGTATCAAGATGTGTGGCAGGACATGGACAAAGAAGCAGTACGACTGGGTCGGATTGTGCTAAATGGATTTGACTTTGCAGAACCGTGGATGGTCCCTACGGTCCCATTAGGGTACTTGCCACTAATGGTTGAGGGCACTCCAGTGATGAGGACTACACGTGTAAGCACCTTAAAGCCACTAAACCACAAGCACCCCTGTCCTAGACAACACAAACTTGCATTTGCACTCCTGAGGGCCCTTGGTTTAGTTAAACAACTCATGAATTAGTCAGTCACTCTGCAATGATGCCAAAAAAAAAGCACTGGAGAGAAGATTTTGACCAGCCAAAATTAACCAGAGCCTCATTTATCAACGCAAATAGAATTAATTTATTTTTCTTTGAATTATTCTTAAAAAATATATATATATCATACAATATTTATACGTTTTTTTTTTATAATTAATCAAAATAAATGATCAAATTGATCATAAAACTATTATGTAATTTGTCACACTTTCAATTTAATTTAATTTAATTCAAAGTAATTTAATTTGTAAAAATAATTTACAAAAAAAGTGAATAGGTTAATGTAGTATATAAAAGTTCTGCTTAAGTTTGATCTAGGCAACGGTATTTTGCATTTTGTCACATAGTTGTGTTTTACGAATATATTTACAAATATTTTTCAATCAATGGTACAAAAACCAAAACTGACCAAAAAAAAAAAAAAATGGGGTAAATCCCCATTAATAGGCTACATCTAGTACAATATATAAACTCACTGTGTTTGTTGAATAAAGGCATGAAGGCTGTATTTTCTTAAGGAATGTTGCAAAAGAGAATGATTTCCATACCTCTTATATATATATATATACTCAATTTATGATTAACTCTCTGAGGTCGGCCGTCACGACAGCGTGATTGGGGTCTTTTTTGTCTTATCAGTGCAAAAGACAATAGAAATGCTCTGTTGAGTTTGGTCACACAAGTAAATGTTATGCACCATTCGAATCTGTTAGGTGTCTACTTTTTTTTGAGTACATTCTCAGAAACAACAAAATTGTGTGCTTTAGCAAAATAAAGAAAATAACAAGTGTGCGCCATTTTTCTTTGTCCTCTCTGCGAATTGTTTTTAAAAAGGTATCAATAACATGAACTGAAAGTCTGCGATGGATGGAATATGGATTGTAAATGAGCTACACAGAGGATGTTGTTGTATTCATAACGACTCCATCTTGAGTCACCTACTCTGTTAAACATTTAAATGTGAAAAAACGGATTTGAAATGCTCACAGATATTTGGAACCAAGACTGAGCATTCCTCATTGAGTTCAGTTCAAGGCTAAAGTGCAAGTAAATGTGGCACGTCTGTGATTATTTTCAAATCGAGGTCAGTTCGCCAGGGCTTCTGGGAGATTGTCTATGCACACGGCACTTGAGTGGCACTCTTAGCGGTTTGAGAATTGAGTGGAAAAGCGGCGGTTGCTGAGTTTGCAGTCGATAAGTGTTATTATTGTCATTATTTTGTGTCAGGTGCAGCTTGTAGCTGCAATAAAGCTGGACAAAGATGCAGCAATGGACAAACCTGGCATGGAAAAACCCAGAGAAAAGCTTGTATCTGACAGTTGAGGACTCATGCGTTGGCAAATTAGGCAAGTCTTTGTGGTACGGCGAACCAGTGATGGTCGTTCTGGCTGCACTCGCAGACACAAAAAAACTCCCAGCTTCAACACTACCATTTTTATTTGTCCAAATCACTTCTTCTTTCAGTTATTCCCCCAGGTAGCACAGCCACCCCTGCCCTGATCGCAATAACAAGCAGAGGTGATATCACGCCTGGGAGGAAATAAAACATTAACATTTCACTCTCCCCACGCTGCTCCCAATGAGTCTAATTAAGAGAGGGAAGCTGGTGATAAATACTGCAGGCTTCGTTAAAAACAGCCTGACTCAGCAGACGGTTGTGGCGGTTTGCCGTTGTGCTTTTGACGCTCGAGTAAAACTGCCAGCCACGGGAACAAAAACCAGCCACAGTGCAGCGGGGGGCTTGCAAGCCTTCAGACACAGTGCCCAAGGGCACAACTTATGTGTGTATGTGTGTGACAGCGAGAACGAGAGAGAAAGGAAAAAAAATCACGGATTATTGTCAGTATTGTGCAGGCTTGCCACATCTTGAATGCTGTAATGTCATAGTTGTCAACGAGAAGAAAAAAATGTTTCTATTCATCGCAGCTACATATCTAATTAGCCCATCACAAGCGTGACTGCACTCCGGGACTCAATGCTAAGTTCATTACGAAAATGGATTCATGATAGTTGAGGTGCTGGTTTGCACTGGCAGAGAAGTGAAATGTAACACACAATGATCCACTTGTTCCTGTGGAACAAGGAAACGCGCTGTGGTGGGGCTACGGTGCGCAGCATTTTAATGGCCGCAATCAAATTGCCAGTGTATATTAACTCATCTCATTTTGAAATACTCACATTTACATGTAGTGATTATTAACAGAATGGTTTTTTGTATATTATAAGACATAATCAATAGGTTGATGATGTTGTTTCCTTCTAATAGAATTACAAACGTATCAAGATAATATTCAAAACGCAAAATCTGAATCAAGCCAATGTGCATGAAAAACTTTTGACCTGTTTTTTTTTGGTTATACATTGAATTAGTTGTAGTCAGAAATTGGATTTAGGAAGAAACAACCCTGACAACTGCAATTTTGCTGCTTCACACAACAATTTTAGTTTCAAAATACCATTTTCTGAAGAAATCTACATGAAATTGCATTTTCGGGATTGATGCAATTCTTTAATTTGAAGAGTCAAATAAGATTTTTAATCAGAAAAGTGATGAGCAGGACTTCCTTTTATCTACGGGGAACTGAATGGATCATGAAAAACAGAGGTGGTTGGTGGGGAGCATTTAAAAAGCCAAATTAGCTTTAAATTTAGTCACGGTGTTTAATTAAAACACTTTGACTAAGATGTGGTAGGATGGTTCAAAACCTTCTCAGGTGGTCCTCAGTTTTTCAGTTGAGCTTCCACTCTGTACCCAATGGCTTTGAACCCTATGTGACATGGCAGAAGAAAATCACATAGGAATAGAAAGCCATAAAACACAGCAGTGACCAAGTGAGACAGCCAAGACACTCCAGCCATCCCATCATCCTTCCTTCCTTCCTTCCTTCCCGACCTACACTTCCCCACCTCAGCATCCCTCCGGAGAGACTCTCAATCACTCTCTGTGTGGCACTGACAAGCCGGCTGAACGGACCAGTGGTCCCACGATCCCTCAGCATCAGTCTGTCTACCGTGGAGAGGAACTCCAATGTGGGTTTAGCTAGATGTGGCGGCGTCAGATAAAACCACGGGGCCGAAGCGCTGACAGTAAGACCACAAGCACCAGCCGCAAAACATGAAGAGTGAACCTGATATCTGCTCCTTGGAGTAAGTGGCTCTCTGAATGTCAACCCCTCAGGGAGAATTTTATTTCATGACAGACTCGCGAATGAGCTAAGCTAGCACTGCTTCACAGGTCTTTGCAAAATTTTAATATTCTGTTTAAAATGGCTTTGTTTTTACCTCGTTTTTAAGGGAAGTTGGAAATATTACTTGTGAGGCAAAAAAATATAAATCATTTAATAAATTATTAACTGGAATGACTCAACATAGTGCAACGCTAGCAACAAGCATCAGCATTTCATTAGTGCCTTGTTGTTTGCTTCTAAAGCACAACGACCTTGTTTTAGCTTTTCATAAGACTTACAGTAAGCACCGCTGAATTAGACCTAGTTTCTATTAAATAGAATGTGACTCAGAACATTAAATAGAACATTAGACAAAGAATGGGGGGGGGCTTGATTTATTTACGTGGAAATAATTGGATCATTAAAAAATGGGTGTTGCTAATTGGAATCAGAGGGGTTAAAACAAAAGAGGAACTGTGATATCAGTCAAAAAGGAAATTCGTTTTATAAGTGGAGCAAGGTTACATTTAGTAAAAAAAAAAACAATAGTTTTTTTAATTAAAGCTGGAAAAGGTTAATAAATTTAGAGGAAATTTGCAGCAAAATGTGCTCATTTTTATTTTTTGAAAACATTTACTGTATACTTTTCTTTAGAAAGGACGCTTTAAATTGGCAGTTAGGACAATTACATACGTGTATGTAGTATATATATATATACACGGTTATTTTAAATAAAGGCTGTTCTTTCAAACTTTTCTATTCATTTAAGAATTCTCAAATCATGGTTTAAACAAAATATTTTACTAATAATACTAAATGTTTCTTGAGCAGCAAATAAGCATATTATAACGATTTCTGAAGGATCATATGACACTGAAGAATGGAGTAATGATGCTAAAAATTCAACAGCATCACATTCATTTTAAAACAGAAAACGATTATTTTAAATTGTAACATTTCGCTTACTGACCCCGAACTTTTGATTTTGATAAAGTAGATAAATATACAGAGAGACAGACATATACCAACCCAGTTGCACAGCAGGTCGTGACAATATCACAAAATTAAAATCTATTAATTCGTGTCTGGGACATAATAGTTCGTAATAATCGTGACTCCAGCACGAATGTAAAACTACGTTTCCATTGGATGCATCCTTTAGTGCTGGATTCACGAAAGTCGAGTAAGAATCGTGTCTGTGCCACGAAAAAAAAAACGTGCGACTGGGCTGCAGATACATAGGTGGAGTAGGGAATATGACAGATTGTTGGAGAAACAGCTTAATCCTT
Organism: Enteromius viviparus; assembly: GCA_032353835.1. Taxonomy (NCBI): domain Eukaryota; kingdom Metazoa; phylum Chordata; class Actinopteri; order Cypriniformes; family Cyprinidae; genus Enteromius; species Enteromius viviparus. The sequence goes on from JAUCNO010000044.1 coordinate 2,860,925, forward strand.
ACTTCCTATTCAGCACGGGAGTTCCTTCTGACTTTGTGAGCTCCGCAGAGTGATAGAATGAAAAGAAGAGGGGGGGCAGATTTAAGTCCTTTCCTGCCTTCAACATCCTGGGGGAGATAGGTTTGTGCAGAAGGGGATTCTAAGCTGATTTGTGCCATTATCAAGATCGCTGTGGCAACAGACAGTAGTCTTATTTATTTATTTTCCTGAAAGACAGAAAAGATAAGCCACGGTTTTCCAGCCGTGGACGTGAGGGACCAAATCCGACAGCTAATCCTAACGGTCAACAGAGAAACAAAGTTTGACCACAAGCCTATTACCATTGTCTTTCTCTGCAATTTAAAGCCATCCATCTCATCTCAGAGCTCACCGTCTTGCCGGGAACACGGGCTAAAGGGCACGTGGGAGTGATGTGATATACAGTTATGGGTCGGCCGTGATAAATTTTATTACTCTCTTTCTAGCCACTGATCAAATTCTGGCGTGAACAACATCATGTTTCGATCAGGTTATTGGTCGCTTCGAAAAAGATCCACAGAGAGGGCAATTGATTGGTTTTGTCTCGTGTGCGTCAGTCCTTTCAAAATGCAATGAGGGGGAACGAACGAGCAAACAAAAAGAAGTCAATCTCTCCTTCTGCAGATCTATTTGGCCGGTGAAGAATGAAATGGACGGCGACCAGAAAAGCACCCTGAGAAAGAAGAAAGTGTGTGGTAAAAAGTGAGGCAGAGCGCCATTGATTAGTGGTGCAGATCTGTCTCAAAACAGGCTGGAAAAAGAAAGAGCGATGGAAAGGAAGACAAGGGAAAGGGGAGAGAGAAGAAGTGAGTCACCACCCCCTCCTCCTCAAAAAAAACCCCCTGAAAAACAAAGAAAAGTTATAATGAAAAGCCTCACTGTTTGCAAATGCTTTGAGGCGTTAAGTTCCCTTCCTCTGAGCGTGTATTAAGGTTAAGACAACTCTGGAAATTCAGTCGACAAGCTTTTGAATTCACTTTTTGTATAAAATAGACACGGATAAAAGCGTTTGGGAATCCACAGGCAGCTTACATCTGCAGCACAAGGATCTTGTCTCCTGGAATAGAACTAACATCTCACCATCAACAGCCAGCACTTGTACCTTCACTCTAGAACAAAACCTAAATATAATATGATCAAAATATACACTAGTGGCTTTCAGAAGATAAATAAATACAAAAGTAACCTTGAAAACAATCATTCAATTTGTCAGAGACTCCAAAAATATTTTTTACTTCGACTAAATCCAAGTAAAATCTGAAGGCCACGTCAAGTAGTTATTCCACATTTTCAATTTAACAGTTAATTTAATCATTTTTGAAGATTTGTATATTATTTAATAAAAATATACTATTAAGTGCAATAAATTATTGTGAATTGTGTTATTTTAAAAATTTTAACGTTGTAAAAAATCAGTTAAAAATGCTCAATTCAGCTAAAAAGCAAAAAAAATATTACTTATACTCAAATTAATCAAAATACCCAAGGTTAGGCCAATATAAGTCACTGATACAATCTTTTAACCATTGTTGAACATAACCAAATATGTAGTATGTAATAAATTATTAGTTATTTATAAACTATTATTTTGTTTTTATTGAACATTGTAAAACTGTAAACATTACTCACACTTTGTGTTAAAAAAGAAAGGTCAAATTGGATAGAAATAGTTTTAAGGCACATTTTCAGTTTCTGCTGTGTAATTTTGACAATTTTTGATAATTTTAAATCAAGTGAAAAGCATACTCCAAAAACTCATTTGCATTTTAAGCAATGAAACCACTCTATTGAATGGAGAAAAACAGACCTTTCTTTAGGAGTGATTCTTAGTTGATCCTGTGGGCTACACATCTTCTTCCACTAGTCTCTATGAAACTACACCAAAACGTCTCTAAAATCAGAGTTTTCTAAGAAAACGCAACACTTTGCTCCCCTGTTTCCTCCCAAATCTCCAACTCACCGTCCACAGGTGAGTACGGACAGCTGGCCAACCCCTCCCTCTAGTCTTGTGTGAAAAATGGAAGACCGGGAACGAAGGGGGGTGAAGGTAGGAAAAAAGCTTTGGTTGTTCAAACACAAAAAGCTGGGCAGGGAAAGCAGGACGAGAGCCGGACAGAGGCTGTGTTTGTGGAGGTAGTATCTCACCGAGGCATTTGAGGCACCAGGGGGGCCAGGTATTACTATCCATCACTGCCCTCAGCCCTCTCATGCTGGGTCCTGGCCCCTGTAACAAAGCCTCCTTTCAAGACACTTACAGCGCTGTTTTTTTTTACCCTTCCTTCTTTTTTCGCTTTCCTTTTTTTCTAGAGGAGAACCAAACAGCTCTTTGTGAAGGCCACCGCTGGTCAAAACTAGCATTGTAAACGAGGGCTACCTGTCCATCTGGGTTAAGTCGATGAAGTGGCAGCAAATAAGAAGCCACAGGGTGCGATGTCCTCTTTCAGATATGACCTTAAAAACATTAAACTGTATTTTACGCTGCTATATCATGACTGGACGCAACAGCTCCCTCTAAAGGAAGACAATAGAAATTCAGAACCTCTTAAAGTGAATGTTCAGGGCTTTTGTTTTGTACTTGTTTTGCGCGCACACACATTTTACTGAGGCAGCTTATTTATACCAGCACTAAAATTCTGCTGTGACAACCTGCAGTTTAATATCTACCTCAATGAGCAATAGAGAATGAATCTCTTACACACTTGATTCTCTTCACTCTTACAAAATTAGAAGAATATTTATACATGATGTAATATTTTCTTTTAAAATTTTAAGAGTGCATAAATACACACACACACACACACACACATATACATATATATCGATAGATAATCATAATAACATTTTTTTTAGTGCTGTCAAAAGATAAATCGCGATTAATTGCATCCAAAATAAAAGTTTTTCTTTACATAATATATGTGTTTATGCTAAGTTTATTTATTATGTTTATA
>JAUCNO010000044.1:2884732-2905011 GCA_032353835.1 Enteromius viviparus
AAAGTAGAAGTACACAAAAAACCTACTCAATTACAGTAATGCGAGTAAATGTAATTCGTTACTTTCCACCTCTGTATTTAATGTATTACAGTTCGGAAGTAACTTGCACAACATTGTTCAGAACACCTAGCAACAATATACAACACTCGGCATGGACAAGCACCATTCATGCTTCTTAAGAGAACGTAAAAATGTAGTGTCTCTGGATCTTTCTCTTTTTCTTTCCTCGACAAGGCCGATAGTTTGGGATCTGGGGCCATCTACAGATCTAACGAAGTGGAGATGAAGCAAATGGACTGCAGTGAAGCACACAGGCTAAAAGGCTGCCGGCCCAAACTAGATTTTAATCATGTCACTGCTATTTGACATCAGCACTGGGAAGTCCAATGCGTTTTAGTGAAGCGCTTCGTTTGTCTCAATGAATCAGTTCAAGAACCCAATTTATCACTCAACTGTTCTCTCAAAAGCCTCATGCTGTATTTTTTTAAGCATTTGGTAAATCAAGAACTACTATTGCTTGCTTAATCGGATCCAGAGGATCAAACAAATAGAAACTAGAAAAGAAAGCAGTTGAAACAACCATGCAATGAAACAGGCTACTATTTCTTTCAGTGCTTTTTTGAGCAGCAATGCCAAAATCACAGCATCACAGCAAATTAAATTACATTTCACCAAAGTTGAGAGCTTGCGGTCCAAACTGCTGAGATTAAAAAAAAACTTTCCAGAAATAATTCCTATTAACCAAAAGTCTATTTCAATCAGTTGCATTGGTCTGAAACATCCTTCACTAAATCTGAATCTACAACTGACTTAAAACTTGTAATCATAGTTGGTTGTTTATTCGCAAGATTTTGCAAATGATTTTTTTAATGAAATTAATATTATGAAGGTTGATCATTTTTATGGTTAAACATTAACATGGTTAATTAATTTAGTCATTGTGAAATTGGGAAGTTAAAGTTATTTAGCCATTGTTGTATGCATGTATGTACTGTATATAAAGTGTGTGCAAAAAATGGTTAAAATAACTAAAAATATTCAGTGTTTTCAGACCTCATATATTGCCAAGAGAACAAGTTCACAGTCTTTTTTTTGAACAACATAATACTTATGTTTTACCTTTGAAAAGATTTCAGTAGAATAACTACTGAATATTTAATAATAAATTATAATATTGTACTTTAAGATTTCCATTTGAACCAAATGCAAATATAAATGTATTGTTTTTTAAATTATAATAGTACTGCCAAAATGTATTTATTTATAACTTAAAACTAAATAACCCTAAGTACAATAATAATCTTATTACTATTATGAATTTTTTTTTAAATTGTATTTAAAAGGTCACACTATGTGCAATGTGAGCACTAAACCAAATATCCAAATCTGGATATATATATATCTGTATATTTATGACATACATATAGTATTTATTTAGAAATATTTACATGTTTAAAAAAGCAAAAGAATTAAGTATTTACATGTATTTTCATAATATCAATAGGACACAAAAATGTGTTTTAAATGTAATCATAACATAATTATTTTCTTAAATGCATACATGCGCATACATATTTATATATAAGAACTATACACACAAATCATACACTAACAAACTTCTAAGGTCTGGTTGGCGTCTGGACTTTTCAATCCAGGTCAGGTGAATTCATCATTTTCAAAATTCCAGCAGATTCCTTCAGAGGCAAGTATTCCAGCTAACTCACTATAGTTAGTTTTATGTAAATTGTAAATTAGAAAAAAAGTGAAATATGTCAAGTGTATAATTTTGGCCATCACTGCATACACATATTTATATTATTAATATTATTATTATGATTCCCTCAGCATTGAAGCAAACACCACTCACAATATAAATAATATCTAATAATAAGATCTACAAATTGTTTTAAATATCTGGTTTATGGCTTATGATTCATGCCACCCACCTCAGTTTCCCTCTGAAACGAAATCACTGTGAATCAGTTTGACAGAATCATTAAAGAAGAAAACCTAGCTCTGTTTTTTTTGCACGATTCTAAAATAACCACCTCATTAACTGCTTTGACGGGTCTTCTCAATGCTTTCTCAGGTGAATCTGAAATCAATCGCGCTTTCAGGCCAAATGGCATTGTCTCTACAGCCAATCCAATTTCTGCAGCCATTGCGAAGGTGAACGTTTGAGGCTTGAGAAGCTTATTAGCGTTTAATTTCCTCTCCAGACAAAATGCAGCTCTTTCAACGGCTGTGGTGGAGCGTATAGTCTTCGCAATACAGCATTGTTATAAAACTATAGCCTGCGAGCTAGCTAATGGTCAGCGTTTTTGTCCTTTCTCGACTGAACTCGGGGCGCTTTTGTGCCACAGGTAGAAGCAGGTGCAAAGAACCTAATTCCTTTTCTATCCCCTTCTAACCTCTTCCTCACTTTTCTCCTCCTCATAGACAGACAATCAATACTTTATCAGCCGCCAGACAGCCAAAGCTACAGCCGCGCCACCAGAGAAGCAATTAGCCGCCTTAACAAAGACGGACGCTTGTCTTCATCCTAAACAAAAGGAAGCGACGGCCGGGAGAGAGAAAACAAACTCCACATCAAGGTGTTTTTGTCACTTTGCATTTGGATGCAAAGCGCCTCACGCCGGCCCCTAATGGATATTGAATAGACAGGCGCACATTAGGAAGCCGCAACAAACAAACAAATAGTCCTTATCGGGGCAAGCTATTCATTTGAAAAGCAACGTGGGAACCCTGAGGGGACCCTTGAAGAGAAAACAAGAGAGCGACCGAACGAGAGCGCTTCTTTGTTCGACTCATCCCGGGAGTATTTGCCGCCGTTACATTTTTCCCGCTACGATCATTCAAAGCTAATTGGGTGACAGGAGTTCTGAGTCTGCAATATCACGTGTTTGCTTTGACACAAAGGCGAAACTCAGCAGGGCAAGATGGCGCGTAAACAAGCGTGACAGTCGCTCCTGACGCCGTACCATTTATTTGTTAATTAAGATGGATGACTCATTACGGTCTCGTAAGCTACATGTGCTACGGGGAGAGATGGAGAGAGACGCTTCACGCTGGTGTCAGTTGTATAATTGATGCCAGAGCTTGCCGGAGATCTGACGCGCTCTTCCCTCACATGTTTCCAACGAGACGAGGGCCTTTCATTCACTGATGACACACAGGAGGCAGTGTGGGTAAGCCTGCGGCAGAACATACACTAGCCTACGCACTTCAAAAGGGCATCGTATACTGTACAGCGCCGACACGCACTCGTCATTTCACACACCGTTTCCAAAAACACAAATCTGTCTCGGGGGCCAGCCAGATTCAAGATGTCCAAGAACCACTCGTCTATTTTCCATCTGCTGGTCGCAGAAATAAAACAAGCACTGACTGAAATTGACAGTTTTAGTCTCAATGGGTGGCTTTTCGCAACTTGTGTGAGTCAAGTGACTCGTTAAGTTGTGGTTTCCACCACAGAACTATAGTGCTTCCCTCAAAGTTACTCATTCTAGTCACTTAAAACTCATATTTGATAATGGCTTCAATGTCACTCTACACCTGGGAAATGGTGATATGCAAATTAGTCCCCAGTCTTCACTCAAACCTGTTTCACATTCACTTGCTTGATGCTGGAGTTAATGAAATCATTTCGGGTGGGAATTAATGTAAACATAGATATCTGGATATCAGTCATGTCTAAAGTTAAGGTAAACAAATTTTACTTTATGGTCAAAAGACCGGATCTGTGCAATAATACTTGCAGTGTAGACACAGCCCTGATACCTCATTAGTGACTGTTTCTATGGGCCACGATGCATAAGCATCCGCCATGTTTGACCATTCTGAGATGGCTGGAGTGTCAACAGATTTGAATAGGGAATCTACACATATCTATGGTGTGCTTGGAAGAAAGGGGCGGGGTCAGCAGAGTTCATTAGCATTTAAAGCAACATGGACTAGAATGGCTTGATGAAAACAGAGCTGACTTTGACAGGGTAGAAAAGGTGTTTGTACACTAAGTAGGTTATAGACTTTTCATTAAGACCCTAAAGAATCATATCAACTTGTGTAAAATGGGCATTCCAATTAATGAGTGCAATTGTTGATTTTTACTAACGTGCAACCTGTTCATGTGTTAACATTCTCAAAAAGTGTGTTTTAGGTTTAATGACAGTTAAAGTGCATGATGCACTTAGGTGAAAAGCAACAGCCCACAGGATATTACTTTGTATTTAAATATAAGCATGTTTAGTCTCAAAGCCAGTGCAGTAAGAAAAACATGAACTCATGTTCAAAACATAATTAATAAAATCTTGTCTCATATCTTATGTGGTGTTGCTCGTCATGTCAAGGATGTTTAGATACTTAAGTGGAAAACTGGTGCAGAGCACAAATCTGTGAGAGCATTAAAAATCCAATGGCATCAAAGGAACATTAATTCATGCACAAATACAGAGAAATGCACAAACAAATCAAAATAAGGAAGAACTTTGTATTTTTTATGAGTTAAACAACTTGCTGTATAAATCAAATCAAATATGGTGTTACATTCAGACTATGTAATATAGCCTAATGTGTATTTTCAGCATGTTCAAGCTTAGGATAATTAAGATTATTGCTTTAATTTTTAATTGATCAAACCAAGTACACCGGTCTGCAGCCTGCAGATCAGGACGGGACTGAATCTGCTATGTATATTTTCTCTGATTGGCTCGGTCATCATTCATAGGCATATATGATAGAAAATGCAGTAGTGCATGGATTTATGAGCGAATCACAGCAGCTGTTAAAGCTGTGTACTATGTTCAGTCCTCTCCTGTTAAACAGAGGTGTCTAATTCCAAAAAAATACTGTATGAGCTTAAACAGCTCTTTCTGATAATTATTATGAATACTTATTATTCATATTTTATCTGGGAATTACATACAGTAGGACTCATATCCTGGCTCAGAGAACCAGGCAAATTCAGCTGTTTATGGTTTACTTGACTCTGTGTCTGTTTTGTTGAATCATGACATGAGATTTTAGCCGCTGCAAGTTTGATCTTCTGGATCATTTGAATTGACAAATGAATCATTTAGTGGCAGCCTATTTGTGAACCAGCTTACTGAAAAGAATCGGCTCAATAGATTTGGTCACAAAATGGGTACCGGAGAAAATATCAATTTAATACACTTTTATCACTCTAATTGAATTAGTTCATTTGAACGCAGGTGTCTGTGAGGTTTTCGGATCTGGCTTGAGCTAGGAATGAGTTCAAATGTGATTCCAGTTGACTGCAATTTGGGCCGTCCCTTAAATGGTCACATCAGAATTAAAAATGGCCACAAAAAACAACAACAAAAAAAGGGTCTAAAATATGTGCGTTATGATCTCTGAACAGTAAAGGATGTACATAAATGTATATGTTTGAAACTTGATGAAATAAACATTAATAACTGCACTGAAATAAGTGCATGGATGCAAAAGTTGCATTTTTCATTACTATAACAACAGACTCCGAGTAAGTTCTTCCAAAATTATTACAGATTAGCCTACCACAGAATTACCTGGTATAAATAAAATGTTCTCGATTTCATACACATTATTCATACAGCCGACACATTAACCTAGTGCAGTGTCATTTATCAACTGACTAATAATTATATGCAACCAATTTTTTTGCCATGCTATATAAAAACAATACTGATGCATCCTTTTCATTTCGTCTCATTCTGATGATATAAAATAATCAAATCCTTAAAAAAACATTTAATTCATTATTTCTATATCTGAAAACACTTATAATAATCAACCCAATTCGTTTTTTCATCTTAATTTAGCAAAACAATCATTTTAGGGACATGGTGAGTTACTGCAAGTTTTTTTTTCCTTGTACATTATAATGAAAGCTTTGTGAAACGGCACAGCGTTTTTAGCTTTTTAAACAACATAATCCATCCGTATGTACACCTATGATCAACCAATGAGAGTATGAGAGCTCTTAATCTCATCAGGATAAGGTTCAGACCCGCCCCAATATGCAGGCAGCAGACAGGTCCTTCTCGATCAAACACCACAGTAAATACATTTATGAAGTTAAAAGCAAGGGTGGGCGCTGTACAGGTAGACGTGATTAAAAGGCAGACATTTGTGGCTGCTCAAATGATGATTCTGTGCTATATGGTCATGAAAAACATGAGTTTTAAGCATTTCAGTTTTAAAAAAGCTATTTTTAGCCATTGAAACACAATCAGCAGCAAGAGTACTCATTTCACGCTTGATGGTACTCATAGAGCGTGGGAGTACTGAGCAGTTATATTTGCTACTTTATAAGTTTTGAACAGTAAAAAAACACTTGTATGAATCAAAATGCCTGTCTTTGCAAGTCTCATTAAAGTTTGTTGTTTACTTGTCTTTAATGAGCCTGAGATTTTTTTTTTTTGTTTGTTTGTTGTTTTTTACTAGTGATAAGAATTTTGATATTTTTCTGATTTCTGAGCTATCATAAAGACATTATTTATAGCAAAAATAACTATATAATGATATATACCACTACAATGAAGTAAAGTTACTTATATTGTGATTTTGGTCATCGCCCACCCCTAGTACCAAAAGATTACTATTTTAGATCTCTTCATCAAAGCAAAAAAAAAAAAAAAAACTAAGAAATGTCTCTTGAGCAGTGTATCCGAATGAATACTGAAGGATCATGTGATATTTCAAACAAAACAGTTATTTTATGTTATATTATAACTGTTATAAAACTGTTATACAGTATTATAAATAATATTTCACAATAATTGGATTAAACAAAGACACCATTGACCATAAAATACATCAAAGACACAATTTATAGTACCGTTACTGTCAAATTTATTTCTTACATCATTAAAACAGAATTTCGACAAACAGTCAAGTCTTTACCCATTCATCTCGACAGCGGATGTTCTTATATAAGGTTGAAATAGCTGCCGGGGGCGTTAATAATATGGTGAACTGACTTGCTTTAAAGTACTCATTAATTTTGAACAGACAGAAACTTTGATCACAAAGTCTACACAAAATTTCCAGTATTTTTTTCCTCTATATAGCACACTTGCTGTTATGCAATATTAAAAAAAAAATTACAGGCCAGTGTGTTATTGTGATAAAATGCATTTCAACCACTAACCAGTAATAATCAATGTTTGGTCACGTTATGCATCAGACAGACGGTCTGTTCTTCTAAATAAGCTGCTGCAATGAAGAACAGACTTTATGCTGATTACTAAACGACTACAAGTGATTAGATTCACACATACAGTGGCAGGCGGCCCGTTCTTCTAAAACGAGTCAAACTCTCACGGTCTAGAGACACAGCGCGTCTTCGGTCGACTGCGCTTGGCACTCGTTGAGCAGTGGGAGTTGGTTTTTAATGGAAAGAGAACAGTGGGAGACAATCTCCTGTTTGAACATGGGAGCCCCCGCACCACACACACACACACACATATGGCCGATGAGTAATGTGAACGCGAGCGAGCACCGGGTGAATGAATTCAACATCCCCCTCAACACGTGCACATATGACAGGCTGAGGACGTGCAGTGGGCAGAACAGCGGGAATCAGTCTGAATCAAGCCTCCTCTCTCTCTTTCCTTCGCTGTCAATCATAACATATCTCCCCATCTTTCTCTCCCTCGGTGCACAATCCATCCCAGAATCCTTTGCTTTCATTACCGGCAGCGAGATGCCCTGCTCACCCGCTGTCTGTTTGGCCCTCACCTCTATCTGAAGTGACCAAGACCTGCATCACATTCACATCACACATTCGACATTTAGAGCCGATGAAATCCCGCTAAACACGCCGAGTTCCTTGCATCCCCTGCATAGAGGAAGACTATATATATCAGCATTTCTTTTAAAGGAATTATTCATACAATATTCTGCGTCTCAGGATGTTATTATTTGTGTTTCAAAGAACTTTCTGGGTCACGTTTCTGGAATTTATAACATAGCCCCAAAGCTTTTATGTAAATTCATGCATTTCATCACTCTGCTAATAATAATTCATATTGTCTACCGTCATATATACACATGCATAAACCTAAATTTGGTGTTTTTATACTTTACGGTAAAGTTTAATGTGTTTAATATTACTTCATGCATTAGGCATCGAGAATTAACAATGCACTTTTTATCACTTAAAATATGCTATTGTTTTGTAAACACTATATTTTAAGGACCAATTCTCAGAATTAACTACCTGCTTATTAGTATGTATAGTACTATCATATTGGCGGTTTATTAATACAAATAAATTAAGATTTACAAAGCAATTTTTAAGGCCTTATTCTATATGACCCATACTTAAGATCCCTAAATCAAACCCCATACCTAAACCTAACAAGTACTGTACATCACTTTTTATAGGAGACAAATTCATTTTAGTTGTGTCATGACAGTTACTTTTTAACAGGCTTTATAATGCTAGTACTGGGTTGGACCCCCTTTTGCCTTTAGAACTGCCTCAATCCTATGTTGCATAGATTCAACAAGGTACTGGAAACATTCCTTTAGAGATATTGGTCCATATTGACATGATAGCATCATGTAGTTGCTGCAGATTTGTGCATCCATGATGCCAATCTCCCGTTCCACCACATCCCAAAGGTGCTCTATTGGGTTGAGATCTGTTGACTGCCAAATTCTAACCCTACCATCCGAATGTCGCAGCAGAAATCGAGACTCGTTAGACCAGCCAACTTTTTTCCAGTCTTCCATTGTCCAATTTCAGTGAGCCTGTGCGAATTGTAGCCTCAGTTTCCTGTTCTTAGCTGAGAGGAGTGGCACCCGGTGTGGTCTTCTGCTGCTGTAGCCCATCTGCCTCAAGGTTCGACGTGTTGTGCGTTCAGAGATGCTCTTCTGCATACCTTGGTTGTAATGAGTGGTTATGTTGCCACTCTGACATCAACATGACATTTTCGCCCACAGAACTGCCGCTCACTGGATGTTTTCCCTTTTTTGCACCATTCTCTGTAAACCCTAAAAATGGTTGTGCGTGAAAATCCCAGAATATCAGCAGGTTCTGAAATACTCAGACTAGCAAATCTGATCCTCCATAGACAGCAACACACGGTAAAACAGTCCATGTGACATCAGTGACTCAACCTCACTTTTGCAATGCTAGGAGAATACCTTTTTTGTGCAAAGAAAACAAAAATAACATCATTTACCCTATCCATTCTTCTTCCGTGACTTACGTCTTTTGCCATTTTAGAGAGCATCACATCTGTGGTTCTTTACGCCTCGAGGAAAGCGTAAGCATACTCTCTAAAAAGTTATTCTCTCTAACACATTATGTTATGCTACAGTAAGTAGGGATGCTCATTTTAACAGTTTAACCATTAACTGACCGCTATGATTTTTGACCACACAGCAGCAGAATACAGTTGTTGAGTCCTAACACAGGGAGTGTAATTTACATCAGTAAATGTTCAGGACTTACAACCGCATTCTCGGAGCACACGCGCTGTGTGAACGGAACAGGACACGTCATACACTGCTAAAGAGAGCCGCTCTGAAGCACAAATGGGTGTTACGTGTTTTTATGTGTGTTTTGGGTAACTTATAGTGATAGAGAAATGAGCCGCGTGTCATCTAAAAGTTAGATCTCGTCAGTTTTCCACCGCTCCTGTCAGTGTTGTGTTCTGTGCGCGTCACTCTCCGATAGATGTGATCATGTAAATCTTCGTTTTCTGTTGTTTGCTGGTTTTTGTGCATGTACAACAAATATTAACTATTTCTAACGGCTTATCCTTTCTAATTGAATTCAATTCTCATTTAAAATAATGTTGTCAGTTAATGGTTAATAATCGGTGAACGAGCGCCAGTTGTCGGTTACGAGAAATAACCGAAATGAGCATCCCTAATGCTATTTTATTTTTAACTTAATAGGTAATAGTAAATATGTGTTCTCTTATCTTAAGTGTTGCCGACTATGTGTTTCAAGGCCGTGCAGAAACGTTCAGAGGGGCGGGTGCCCAACGTTACAAATAAAGGCAATTACTAGAATAAAAGAAAGCCATTTATTGGTTTCTTTGTTCATCACTTATTTAGCGTTCATTAGCCTATATGAACTGTATGAGCACTTCACTTAAACAGCCAAATCATAAGAGTCAAACAGCCCAAATAAAAAAAAAATAAATTAGCCATATTGCAATATTAACAAGTCACTCCTCTACACATCTCCAGATCCTTTTATTTAGCAAAATTGAGATTGAGAAATTACAAACGTATTATATACACACATTACGGCCCAGCAAGAATCTGTGTCATTTAACCAATGTTAAAACACAGTCTAGGTCTGTGAGCAACAGCGTTTTCATTTTCGGGAGATCTACTTCTGTAAGTGTGCATACGTGTCTTCACATGCTCAACGGTGTATATATGCTGTTCTCTAACCTCCGTTCTGTCTCCATATGTCCTCGCTCGTGTTTATCCCTCTCTCCATCTCAGTGACATCCCTGTCTTGTGTTATCTCTCTCCCACACACATTCTGTCTTATAAAGCTGTGTATCTATCGCTCTCACTCCCCTTTCAGCTCGTCCATTCATTGAGTCTATCTCTCCTTGTCTCTCTGATGGACCGAGCGTAGAAAGGAACTACTTTTCCCCCCAATATCTCTGATTCCATCTACTTTTCCGCCCCCTTTTCTCCTCCACGTCAAAAGACAGACAGATGTCTCATCGCTTTCTTCGGAGATCTTTGACAGCTGAGACGAATCGCGCAACATATAGAATGCACTTGCAGGTTAAAAATTATCAAATGAAACAACAAAAAAAACATTGGAATTACGTGTCTGCAGTTGGGCCGCATCTCAGCAAGCGCGATTACTGTGTTATCAGAGTGTGTCCTCTACGAAATGGGTTTTACAGGATTTCATTTGCTCTATATGAGGGAATCAGGTGCAGAATAGAACATCTACTTTACTGGTGTGATAGACATAGAGACATGCGACCCGGGGCAACACACATTACACACACACACACTCTCACTCACTAGTTATCATGTGGCAGCTGTGAGGAAGTTTGACACCGTCTGCCATTTCTCTTTGTTATCCAGACAATCGGAGCGGAGCAGAATGTTTCTTCTCTCTCCGCTCTATATAAAGCTTTGGGCTGCAGTGTCTGTCAGAGAGGTACTAAGTTTCCGACAGAGGAACTTACTGTACGTTTCAAAGTGAAACTTTAGAGGAAAAGAACTCCCGGGGTTTGGGATGTGTTGAGAATTACAGCATCCCTAATAGGGAAGACGCAACCTTGTCTTACTTGGGTTATGAATGTACAAGAATATACACTGCAATCATCATGATACCATATCTGTATTAGACTTATTAAAGGTGAAATGTGATTTCCTGGCATATCTAATTTCTATCTTCCTTCGGAAACCAAACATATAACCCTGCCAGTTGTATCATTACATAAACTGGGTGTTTCAATATTGAAAAATGGCATCCATCGGCTACAGTATAAATAATCATATTTATAAAACAACCATGATGCACTGATTTTATTTGAGCCCTCATTTTACAAGTTGGCAGGTTTGTTAATTAACAAATGGTGGACACAGTAATAACCGTTAAAGGTCATAATAAGGTTTAATCTTGACTTTTTATGGATAACATATACTCGTTTCAGTATATATATCTCAACATTTCTCAGGAAATCAAGAAACATTTAGGTGAGAAGTAAAATGGATTAAGACATAAAAGGTTGTTTTCTGAGATTTGCTTAGCACAGGAAAAATATCTGCCAGCGGGGTAAGAAAAATAAACCTAATTCAACGGGAAAACAAGATTACTTTTCTTATCCCACTGGCATAGTATTTTTCTTGTTTTAAAAAATAGACTCGGTTAAAGTGTATGTTTATTTTAGAAAATAAGACTAAATATGTCATTTTGCTTTTTAAGTAAATGTCTTAACGCACACACACACACACACACACAGTCAATGGGGTGAGAAAAATAAACTTAATTCAAAGGGAAAATAAGTTTATTTTTCTCGTTTAAAAAAAACGAACTACATTTTAATACTTTTTTCAGAAAATAACCTAATATGTCATTTTGCTTCTCTATGTTTGGATATTTGTAACAAGCCAAAAACAGTCAGCAATATCTAAGAAAGAAAGATAATGAATCCAACACAACTAGTCTATTTATTTCCAATCAGAATCAATTTGGATTCATTCAAGATAACTTGATAGAATGGGCTGTTTTGGTAGGCCACCAGGTCATTGATGTTATCCAAGTCTTTATATCTAGCTCACGTTCTCCTTCACACTAACACTAGAGGATCTGATCACCTCTCTGTTTATAAACAGCAATGGAAACACCATAAAAGCCATTATTTTGTCAAAACTGTGTCCAATATTTGTTAAAGCAGCAGGCAACTTCTGAGCCATCGTTCAATGCTGAAATGAGCCACAATTCCATTTAGTCAGAGTGTTTTAATCAGTACAGATGACAGTCGGTTGAAAGCAATGCGTCTGTGTAAAGCAAACATTCATTCATGTCATTTCATGGATCAAAACCGCCACGCAGAAGGGCTCCATTAATCAGCATTAACTCACATCGAGTGGCTTTGACGTGACAGACTTGACGGGTCTCCTCTCACTTGTAATTCAACCCGGCGACTTACGCTTGGACTGCAACCAAGCTTTAGAAAAAAGAAGAAAAAAAAGTCGACTAAGAGCCTCTGAGGATCTGGCCCTCAGACAGGATGTGACTAGCTTACAGCTCCAGCTTTTAGACCTCGAGATTTCTCCGAGGATTGACAAAACGCTCCCTGCCAGACGAGAGCGTATGCATCCGGGGGTGGCAGGGGAGGCAGGGACGGGCTCAGACAGGGAGATGCGGATGCTCGGTCTATGTGTCATCGTTTTTTTCACCGGGTGAGATGGAGAGAACGCGTCGAAGGACGCCGGTGACACATGGGCGATCTGCTTTATTAAAATTCTGCCCACGGTGTTGCCCCTGACACTGACTCAGAGCCACAGTCTACCCCCTCCACCTGCTCCCACAAAGGTCGATCTGCTAATGACGTGGCCACTGGCCCAAAATGTCACTGGATTACAGCCGATAATAAGACGAGGTGAGTTTTGTGGCTTTTGAATTGCTGGGCTTTGTGAGCCACTATGTGAATATGCGAAAAGGGAGGTTAATAGTGAGCGTGTGTTTGTGGAGGTGTGGGAATACCGTCTGTGTTTCTCCATAACTTGGTGCGTTGAACTGATTGAACATAATTACTTTCACGGAAGAACACCTGCACGGAGAATATGATCCAAGGAATGACATTTATCTACTTCTTTATTAAAATATGTTCTCGGCATCTGACACTATTTTTCTTTTTAGCGATGTCACATGCTCTTATAAATAAAGGTTCCAAAAGGAGGTTTCCACAGTGATGTCATAGAAGATTTTTTTGGGGTTCCCCAAAGAACCTCCAGTGAACAGTTCTTAAAAAGAACCTTTTTAATTAGGGTACACTACTAAAGGATGTTTTTGCAGTTCTTACCATCAAAGAAGCCTTTTTGGTCACCTTCCATTGAACAGTTCTTAAAGAAACGGATGCTGTTTTTAAGAGTATGAACATTTCTCAAAATATTTCTGGGGGTTCAAGAAGAAAGTGGTTTGTGAGTTGAAAAAAAGGGTTGGTTCAACCGAAAAGGAAAATACTGTAATTAATTCCAAACTCGTAAACCATCTTCCGAACACAAATTAAGATATTTTTGAAATCCAAGAGTTTTTTGACCCTACATCTGAACCGACATGTCCAGAAAGTTAGTATAGGACACCTTTAAAATAGTATCCCTGTTAAAATAGACATCAGTGGTTCAGCCATCATCTTTTTAAGCTTGCAAAGACATTACAATGCTATTAAACTACTACTAAAGTAATAAAGGTGAGCATTACCTTTGGGATATGTTGCTCTCAGAGGTGAATTTTACCTTTAGTCTCCATGTCCCAAGTACTAATCAAACTCTAAATATGCTGCTCAGTGATTAATGTATGTTTAGGGTTACATACAATAATATGTACTTTATAAGTACAAATAAACAGCCAATATTCTAGTAATATACATGCTAGCTAGTTAATAGTGAGTGTTCCGTAACCTACAGTAAAGTGTTAGGAAGATTACTATGTAACTACCTCACTATCAGTAATTAGCAAAGTGGAATTTATTGAGGTAAAACTCAAACGTTTCTTAATTTCTGAGCTATGCATTGATTTTAAAAGATCTCTTTATTCCTCCAAAGAAATGTTATCAAAAGTTTATCAATGTCTACATGAAACACGTCTGCAAATACCATTGAATCTTAACAAAGCAGCAACAAAATGGTCCTCTGGAATGAAACTTATCAATAACATATTGAATTCGGCCAAAATGCTAATTCTCCATAGTGTGGAAGACACTGTGAAACAATGCTGACGAACTGCACCATTAATGCATCCCAGTGTTCTTAAATCTCATCCGTTAGTTAATAATCCCACAACAAGCCTTGGCAGATTTCAAGAATTAGGTGGCAGGGATTTTTTCAGATTACTTGTTTTAATGAAACAGCTTTTCTCAAATTAGTCGGGCACTCTATTGAGCAGCCAAAAGCCTGCATTTGTATTCACGTGCACAGATCGGGTCCTCTCATGAATCAATTTCAAACAGAGAATACGCTGTGAAATTAAATAGCCTTTAGCGAGATGCTACACCCCTGAAATTATTCAAACAGACAGTTGAGAATTGTTATGGTTATGGAAAAGTGGGGGTGGCACTATTAGATATCCAATCTTATAACCAACTGTGCGGAAAGCTGGAAACACTCTTCATTAAAAGACTATTGTCGGAGGATTGTTTGCGATGCGCTGACCTCTGCGTCTCGAGGAATCAAAGGACTTTTGTCTGATTTCAAACCGCAATTTCCTGCTTGTGCCCTCAAAAAGCGCAGGGCACTCTGCATGATCAAAAACGTGTTGACAATTTTCATTGAGTTTTGATTTACAATGTCTTCCGTCTCTTATTTCAGTTCTTGTTCTAGCTTTAGATGCACAGAACACATAAAAGAGGCTCTTCAAATCTTTTATACATCACCTCAACGCTCCAGATATGTCTGCGGGCCACACATTCTGCTTTACCAGGGTTTCATGAGAAAGATGGTGTATTATATTCAGTATCATCAGAAAGGCACCACAGCATCTTTTTACAAAAAAAAAATCCAATATTTCTGTACACTGTAATACAGACAATATGACTGGCTTTTATAGGAGTGTGATGCTATATGGCCTTTTTCAGAAGATTTTATTTGAACTGCTCCATAAGCAAAGGCTCATGACACTGGTCTGCCATCTAGTGGAGGAGTGTGACATCAGCTCACGCCGAGCAACACAACACCTCTTACACTTCACATGCCACATATTCTACGTGTTCAAAAGCTGCTATGTTATATTTGAGATACACTACAGAGCAGCAGGACTGACATGTCAATGATGAGAAGGGTTTCTGTAACTTCGGAAAGGAAGAAAAATACAAAAAAGAAATTTGTATTACATTGGCCTCAGAAAAAAATGTCTTTGAGATACTCTATTCTAACTAATGTTTCTAAAATGTTGTATTTATTTACTATCTATCCTTCTAATCATCCTACTATTAGTCTGTTAGTCCGACTATCTATCTACCTATCAATCTAATTATCTGAGTCCATATTATCTTGTCCATCTATCCATCCATCCATCCATCCATCCATTTGGCTAGCTATCTATCATCTACAGTATGTATCTATTCATCTGACTATCCATGCGATTATCTCTTCATCTACCAATCTGTTGAACTATCTATCCATTAATTTATTACATTGTAAAGTTTAAAATAACATATCTCTTAATAAATCATACTTAATAAATGATGTTGATCATTTGACAGGAATCATCTAAATCACTAGAGGATGTGTTCGTCTGGAGGACATTTTACCTGTCCTCTGTCTTTGAAAACTTTGAAGGTCTTTTGTAAGTCATCTTTTGTTTGTTCCAGTCTAACAGCTTGTTTTTCACTGTCCTCTTATACCTGTTTCTCCTTCATATCATCCTCTGATTTTCCTAACCCCCCCCTCCATCTCTCCCTCTCTCTCTGATTCTGATATCAATCTACCACTCTCAACCTCTGCCTCATTTCTATCATTTGTTCATCTGTCCTCTCATCCTCTCTCTCTTTCGCTCTCTGAGGTCAGACATCTTGCTAGCGGGCTGGAAGCGAGAGCTGTTGATTGGGTTTAAGATGTGGAGGAGAGACGATTCAGGAGAGAGATGAGACAGGGAGAGAAAGCCAGAGAACTCAAAGCCTGCCGATGCATGAAGGGGGTGCAGACATGTATTTAGAGGACAGATAAAGAGAAATAGCGCAACACTCCCCAAGGAACATGTTATTGCTCAGACGCAGCTTTTCAGCGCTCAGGAGACCTGAAGCCTTCTGCGTTTGTTTTGATGTTAAAATAGCAGTGCAATGAAATGACACGCATCACCTTTAAGTTAAGACTGCCTTGTGTGCTCCTCCTAAAATTCGGGAGAATATGCAATAGTCAAAGTACAATAAAAACAATATGGCTGCACAATATGAGGGAAAAAATCTAATAGCAATTTTTCTGATAAGATTCTCTGGTTTTATGGCATAAATGTACCTCGGTGCACTTTTTAGCGAGACAAAATATCTACCAATACGTACATATCACTACATTTTTCTAAAGAAATGAACACTAGAGGCAGTAAAACTCCTTTTATTAGATTTTGAACCACATACTTATATCAACGTAAGAAAATGCCAGGGTTCATGTATTGAACCTATATGTTTTAGAGCCACTCAACAGACATTTCTCTGTAAAACTGTGTTGAAACGATCAAGAAGGCTTGTAAAAATGGTATTGCACAAAACGTGCACAGAGGTACATATTTTAATGATACCAGATTGCGAAGATTTGCGATTTTATTAATGTGGCTGTAAAGAAATGCAAAAATAATACTAAAAAAATACAAAAAAATAAAAAATAATAATATTGTAAATTTTACTGTGTTATGAAACTAACATACTGATATATATGGTTATTTTAACATTAAACCATCAGACCTTCATTCTGACAGAAAAAAATGCAGCTGCAAGCATTTGTTCTTTGGAAAACCTGACAAGAAATTAGTTCATATTGACAAATTCGATGCTAGATGCTAGTTTTTTGCAAATCTGAGCACAGTTTGAGACACTGCTGAGATATATTCTGTAATAAAATGGCTAAATCTGACAAACACCTCCATTTGCTCTCCATTTAATCTAATTGCTAGGAGAAACAATTACAATATGTAAAAAAAGAGACTGAAAAACATCCTGCAGAAAAAAAGAAGAAGATGGAAAACAAGGCTTGAGGAAACGAGACGTGATCTAGGACATTAAACGTCTTCGCCAAGGAACTGCTTGCATTGGAAGCTTTAAAGAAACGCATGCATAAAACATCACAAATTTATTGCACAAGTGCGTTTAGTGCTCCAAGGCATTAAAGAACACATGTATTACAAGGGGAGGTGTAAATACGTTACTTGAAACAAGAAGAAAGCACAAAATGACAGCCGAAGTGATGGAATGGGAGGATGAAGACAAACTAGCTGTAATGCAGTTTATTCCCAGCGAGCAATATCTACTTAGAGTTGTTTTTAGTTCGGCGTGCATCATTCACTCAGTGTAACCCCACACGCTTATGCAACAGATCTGATTTTGGGTTGTTAGCGGAGCACCACCGGCCCTCCCCGCTCCGCATATGTCCTGTTCTGTGATGAGATTCAGAACACGAGCCGGAAAAAAAACTTTCTACAGAGGGGAAATAAACGTCTCGGCATCTCCCGAGGCTTTGCTTCGTTTTCCCACAGATAAAAGCAGGGAGAAAAAATACTGCAAACAAATGTTCCACTGAAAACAGCCATAATTATCTCGGCGTAAAGGCAATTCACACACTGCTGGGGAGGTGTCTGCATAGACTATTTTCATCTTCTATCAGCTAATGAGAGGATTGCTGTCAACGCAGACAAACTAATGCTAAACACACTCAATTTAAACCCAAAAGATAACTCCAGAAGGACATGTGTGTTAAAAATAAGTGTCAGGTGAGCACAAATTGCAAAACAGCAGTTTAACCAATGTGTCACTTCTGCAGGTTACCACTTGTGCATGTCAGTTATGAACAGTAGTTCCTCTGCCATTTATGTGAAATATGTCACCCTAGAAATCAGTGGTGCAACACCAAATTTAAGAGTTTACCAATTGGCTTCATTAGAATCCCAAAATGGTAAAATGGCATTATTTAGATTGACATAAATGAAATGCAAGCATTTCTCTATTATTTTGCAGGTCGAGTATCTACAAATGCACAATTCTGCCATTATTTAGTTGTTCCAAACCTTTATGAGTCTTCTGCTGAACACAAAATAAGATATTTTGAAGAATGTGTGAAACCAAACAGGTGTTGGTCCCCAATGACAATGATTTTTTTTTTCCAAACTGATTTTTGGGTAGACATTCCCATGGTTTGTTCACCCAAAAATAATCAATTACTCACCCTTGTGTCGTTCTAAACCCGTAAGACCTTTGTTCATCTTCAGAACACAAAGTAAGATGTTTTTGATGATATCAGAGAGCCATCTGTCCCTCCATAGACAGCAACACAACTGAAATGATCCCAGATCCAGAAACATCCATGTGACATGATGTCCATGTGACATCAGTGGATCAACTTTAGTTTTGCGACGCTACGAGAATACTTTATTTTTGTGCAAAGACAACAAAAATAACATCATATACTCAACCATTGTTCTCGTATGGCTTATGTCTCCCGCCATTTTAGAGAATATTACTGCGTACGCGTACGCTTTCCTCTGGGTGTGAAGAACTGCAGATTACACATATGCACGTGCTTTCACCCGGATGTAAACAAGACTAATTATGTCAAATGGGACTGTTTTACAGATGTTTACTGACGTTTCAGTTTTATTCCTGTCTAAGGAGGGTCGGAAGGCTCTGATATAATCCAAATATCTTAATTTGTGTTCCGATGCTGAACAAAAGTCTTAAGGGTTTGGAATGACACAAGGGTGAGCAAATTAATGACGAAATGTTCATTTTTGGGTTAACTAACCCTTTAACCCTCTAAAAAAAGACAATTTAAGGAGTAGTTCACTCAAAAATGTAATTCTTCATTTACAAAGAGTTGCCTTACATAGTATTTAGAAGTCATTTAGTTGAGATGCAAGCATATGATAGGGAAATAAATTAATACTAAAAAGCTAATATAAAGTTTAAAAACTTACTTCAGATAGAAATTTACAAATGGTAAATATTCAGTGATATTTCAAAGGACTTTTTTAAGGATTTTGGTGCACTTTTTTCTCTAAATAGTGTTGATATGGTGTAAATTTTGTCAAGCTGTGGTGTGAAAATACATTTAAGCCGTGTGTGTTACAACGAACCTTGTATTTGTGCCATGCACTCCCCAATATTAATAAAAAAAAATTTTGGTATTAACTGAAACTGTCCTGAAAGGTGTAGCTGAAAAGCTTCCATCATCCCCTGATGCTTGTAACGGGCAAAACTATGTATTTGCATGCTTTACATTATCGTGCAGTGTGCCCTTTAAGAGACTAATCACAGTAGCGTGCGCTGTGTGGTCATGACGTAGAATGACTGCGTGACTACGCCTGTAAACCACTATGGATAAAACTCACTCTTTTTACTGTTATTATTTTTGTCTCCACTTTTATTTGTAATGCCCTAAAAGTTACTCTCTCAAGTAAAAGAGAAGAGCGTTTGCCGTGTACCAGCCATTAAACGTGTGGGACACCACTGTTCCATCTCTTTAATTTAACGAGTCATACGGTTCAAAGCGTTACATGCTGTAGTTTGTAAACCCCATCCTCTCCAGATAAACAATTGGACAACAAGCAATTATGCTTTAAAGTAGTAAAGTAGCTCTTTTCACATGTATTTAAGAAAAACATTATAGACAGAACCTGTTGTTAGGTAGAACCACAGCCCTACTAACCATCTGATATACTGTAAAGGAGGGCTAGAGCTGGTAATTGGCAGTTACAATTGGATTGGTAGGCATTGCACATCTTCTGGGAGTCAGATGTAACGGTCCATCTGGAAACGATATCAAGTTTACTAGATAAAGGCTTAAAATAAAGAGCCAGTTTTGTTCAGCTGTTACTTCCAGTTTATCCATCAGTCAGTTTCAGAGAGCTGTAA
>JAUCNO010000044.1:2930003-2957275 GCA_032353835.1 Enteromius viviparus
TATATATATATATATATATATATATATATATATATATATATATACATATACATATATATACATATCATACTGTAGCATTTTTAAAAAAAAAAATTTATATAGCATATGAAATAGCGTACTAAACAAAAACCTGCTACACGACTTATTAGATTTTTTGGCTATAAGCTATGTTCAACAAAAAAAAAAATCATTTTTTTGTGTGTGTTTTATTGTGCTAGTTAGTTGGTATTTTTTACCAAATGAAAATAACCCGACTGCAGTTTGATTCTGAGATGAACTGGAATGCACAATGAAAAAATAAGATTTTTAAAAATCTATTTTTGCAAATGAAATTTATATATTGACTTCTGAAAGATCAGTTGGCAATTAAACCTGTCACCACACATCAGATATGACAGAAAATGACTTTCAGTTCAGTTACTGTTAGACCGAAGTCTGAGACTGATTCATTAAAACGGCATAACATTTTCTCCTGTCCATAGCCAGTTTAGATATCACTTTTTGCCACAAATGTGTAAATATTTTATTTACATTCTGTAACCCTGAGAACTGACAACTTGCCGCCCAAAAAGAACAGGCTTTGGCGAGACATAAAGATGTTTTCCAGGAGGAATCCAGTCTAAATGCTTGTAGCGATGTCATTCTGAAAAACAAGTGCAATGCTGGGTTGGCATATTGTGAGTTGTAAAACGGCACTGAAGCATGCATCTGAACGAGCTCCTGTCACTGAGGCGTAAAGTCATCTGACCGCAGGGCTGAGCGCGGCCTTGTCTTTATGAGCTTGAGGTCTGAGTCAGAATTGAAATCTGGGTTAACTCCTAATATAGCCATTAAAGTCTTTAGATGATGGGCACAAAGCTTCTGACAGACAGGAAGGCAAATTTAATGCATTAGATTAGATAGAAACAGGGCGACAAATGCATCAATTGCAAATGTACCGAATATGATGCATGGATGAGAATATTACCTTTGGAATCACCCATGGAAAAAATTTATCACAAATGACATTTTTTCAATATCTCCCTCGCTTCTCCTAGATTGCAACAACAGGCTTGGTATAAACGCAAATAAATCTCATCTAATTTTTCACAAAACAAATTAAAATTAAAATAAAATGTGAGGTTCAGCATTAAAGCAAATGCCTAAAAAAAAAATTCTAATTCTTCAAAATGTAAGTGTTAGATATAAAAACTATTTTATGGTATTATTTAAATTATTCAGTAATATATTTTAAAATTAAATTAAATTAAATATTAATAACTGAATGATCGACCCTTATTTTTCTAAATAAAATAAAATAAAAATAGGCAGTTCAAAATCGGAGATTGATTCCTTCCAAAACTAAAAAAAACTAAATTAATAAAGATAAAGTAAAATAAATAGGACGTTCAATATCAGTTACTTCAATAGTACTAGTAGTAGTAATAATATATAGGATGTTAAATACAAAAACATAACATCTTCAGTTCTACTAAAATATACAATAAAATAAAACAATATGGAAGACAGTATGGAAAAGATTTCTCGAATATAAGTTAATAAGCCAATCAGTCAGTCAATTAGTTTTATTGCTTTTGTACTGTGTCAACAATGGTCTCTTCAGTTTCTCAGATTTGATAGGTCTAAACTCTCAATTTCTAATGTCTTAAGCAATCTAATCTGCTGTATAGACATTCATTTTGTAGTTTTATGTACTCTTAATGTACATCGGATATTGGATTGTGTTCAACTGTGACAAGGATTCTTATCTGAGAAAATGATGTACCCTGAGTCACCTGTAGACAATCAAATTCTCCTCTGGATATTTCCACACTCATATTTCTACTCATGAAGCCACTGAGACATTATTGTTTTTTTAATACAGAGACACTATCCACAGCTCCGTGAGAGATCATGATTCATTACAACAGCAGAACAAAAGTAAAACACCCTTTATTACTCTGGCCAGGGTGTGGAAGGGGACTCTTCTCTTCATTAATCTGTCTAGACCCCCGACTGGTCCTATTTATTCCACTGTGTCCTCACGACTTCCCCAAAACTAGCGCTCAAACAGAGTAATAAGGGGAATAAGAGAGCGATCTGTGTTTCCCCTAGTTAGTCATTCCTCCCTCTACTGATTTAAATCATAGACAACAGCAAGGCTAAATTACACGTCTGCTCCAAACTACCATCGTTTTCACTCATTTTACTCAGAATATTGGCAAATCTGGAGGTAAAATATGTCATTATTTGCTGTCTTTCGTTATCAACTTTAACAGACCTACAGTTTAAGGCCCAAATGGTTTTATAATTTTCAATACCAATGTCTCTGCAAAGCGTCTCAACAATTTGGGAAAATAAAAGCCAATACAAGTGACTCTGGACACATAGATTCCTGGATTATTCCTCTTACTGGAGCAGCACCTTTATTCCTCCTGAGACAACATTATAGGAGTGCACTTCCAGATGAATGACTCAGTCGATCCCCTGGGCGTCTGACGAGATCTAGGTCATCTTTTTACAGACACATATTGAGAGATTCAAGGGTTTGTACAAAATATGATGACTGTTTCTGGATGAACTGTTTTCTAGAAAAGCTGCAATAAGTGCAGAGCAAATCTTCCAATATGTCAAACGTATGAATCAGATTGTTTTTCTTTCTGAATGAATTGATCCCAAAATGACATAAAAAATCCTATTGACTTTTTCCCCTTGCTCTTATAGTGCACAATTCATCCGTAAAAACTGAGATATCATAGCTATTAAATTGTGTTAACCAACACATACCTGAAATAAAATTAAGTAATATTTTGTGTAAAATAAAATAAAATTAAATTAAATTAATACATAAATTCAGGAATAATAACATAACATCTTTTAAAAGTGTTTATTATTATAATTATTGATTATTAAATTTAACTTGTCATTATTATACTTATTAAACTCATTCATTTCAGATTAAATTTTAGTGAGATCATATAGTAAATCTAAAATTTATAAAACAAAAAAGGTTAGTAATGAGCATGCAACTTTAAAACATTTGATGTCAAGCAATATAAATTTAAAATAAACCAATAATTAAATCAATTATTTAAAGACAAAATCCAACAAAACCAACACAAAAAAATAAATATATATTTTTTTGTATATTTGTGTATTCATTTGGCATATAAACTGCATTTCTCTACATTTGTGAGAAGGTGCCTTACAAACCACCCAATAAACAAGTCAAAATCAATAATAACAATGACACAGAGTAAGAAACCTTTAGGAAGTATATATATATATATATATATAATTTTCGTAATCAAAATCATAGTATTTCCAGCGTTCCACTGCTGATTACCAGTGACATTTCCTCCGTACAATTACGAGCCACAAGCTGTCATTTCTTTGTGCACGAGATGAGGATATCCTTTTTCACCTTCCAATCAAAACACAATACTATTCAGCAGCACTGAGGTCTCCCTGCAGCTGTCTCTACACGCTTTCTCCCTGGACAAAAAACTGGCATTTGATCAGCCTGAGTATTGAATGAACCCGAACCCATCAATTAAAGTGTAGGTGAAATGATTTCCCTCTCTGTACATCAGCACTCAGCCTCCACAACGCACTGACGCCACTCCGCTGGAGGGCTTAGCCGTGTTCGCCAGAGGCAAATGTCATGCTGTTTTCTCATTGTTCAATACATAGACTTGGTGGACTTGGACTTGGACAGACATCTGTGCGGTAATGCCAGTACTGTAATTGCAGCAGCAAAGCCAGATGGGTGAAAAACCATCGTTTTTAATGTTCCAAACAATCTCAGCAGGGCGTGAATGCTTGAAAAGTTTCATAACGCATTCAATAACCAGACTCATAACTAGTTTTGAGCTCCATTCTTTGAATAATAACATGACGATTACCTCACGGCTGGACGATCATTTGGGGAAACAAAAAGGGGTCAAACCCGAAATCAAACGCCATGTGACTGTGACTCGGGGCCATGAGTGGCAATCTATGAGTCAAAAAAGCCTTTATGTTTTCTCTCTAGTTTGGGCAAACGCAGAAAAGGCGAATTATTCTGAGACACAAGCTGCTTGAGACATCACTGTTGCACCATCAAGGGCATCCCGCTGCCAAATGATGGGTTTTCCCGCTCAGAGCCGACGGCCAAGTTGATCTGGTACGAGAACGAGAGCAGATGCCATTTGATGATGGCGAGCCAGAATGGAGCGGCCAAACTCTGCCAGAGAGATCAGAATCTTCTCATTATTTTCTCACATCTTTTCATGTGGGAAATCGTGTTCCCAATCAAAACCGCCGAACCCCGCGGAGTGTCCAGTCTACGGAGTCGGTGAAAAACTAAATTAGGGGTTGTTTTTCTGTGTCTTTCGCCATGCAGGGGATCTGGTTGCACTTTTCGCTTTGTATGCAGGGTCGTGAATGAGACCTGCATGGATATTTGCCTTTTGGCCGGGCGCACAATGTGCCAGTGTGTGATCTCTGGTCCGTGCAAAGCCAGATCTGTAGTCTGTAAAGAAGACAAATGGGGCGCATCCTGATTTGGAACGCATTCCTGGCAATGAGTAATTAAGCTGGCCTGGAAAGAAAGAGTGAAAGAGGAGAGAAAAGGTGGATCTAATAAAAGTTTCTTGTTTGTGTGCTATTTTATAAAGGGGAATTTATTACTATTGCTCAAGCCTCAATATTAAACTTTGACGGACGGATGGTAAAAAAAAAGAATAAATACAGAGACCACACAATCACAGAGGCTTAAAAGCTAGTTT
The DNA here is from genome assembly GCA_032353835.1 of Enteromius viviparus. NCBI lineage: Eukaryota > Metazoa > Chordata > Actinopteri > Cypriniformes > Cyprinidae > Enteromius > Enteromius viviparus. The sequence goes on from JAUCNO010000044.1 coordinate 2,934,752, forward strand.
ATAAAAAAAAATCATATTTAGATTTTATCAAAGATCACTGAAATTAAAAGTAAATGGCCACCAGTGTCTCTGGTGACCAACATTTGTTTTTGTAAATACCAGCTGAAATACATTCATAGATGTTTGGAAAAACTTAAGGGTGAGTAATTTTTTAGCTGAACTATTAAAAAAAAAAAAAAGTCAGCAACAGAGTAACACTATAGCATCATTGCGGTAGGAGGGTGTGATAACGACAATTAAACAATAAAAGTGTTTTTTTGTTGTTGTTGTTGTTTTTTGGTACTTTGGCTGGTTATTCCTTATCTTAATAACTGATTCATTGAATCATTCATTCAAACGATTCATTCAAAATGGTTGATTCAACTAAGCAAGTGTCTGTCTTTATGACTGGATCACTGAATTATTAACTTGAATGATTCATTCAACGCAGCATTTTTTTAATATAATTTAAAATATCGGGTGTATTGTTTGTTTCAAAAGGCTGACAGTTTGTTTTCCTCAATCAGTTTGCTTAGACACTCTAGAATTTGCTTGCATGATACAGTATATAACTATCATACCTTACAAAACAAATTTTTTTTGCAAAGTAAGGGAAATTCTATAATGATAGTTTGCACATCATAAGAACAACAATTACAATATCATCGCACTCTTTAAATATGTGGTGGTGATGACTTTTGCATTCAGATTTTTTTCAGGAAATGATAAGTCTGCTTTTATCAGCCTTTTGTAGCAAATAACAAGCACACACAGACAGAAAGGTTAAACATTCAGTGCCTTTGCACGTCTCACCAATGTTAATGCGATCTTTGATCTTGGCGTCTGGCAGGGAGATGGAGAGGGGTAGTCAAGGACAGCAGGGGCTTTTTGGTGGAGGTTTGGCAGCACAGCTGTGCCTCACTAGTTCATCCACAGATACATTCAGAGGTCAATACTATCAGACTGCAGTGTTCTGCTTTCCCAACAGTGCGGAGCTAAATTAAGAGTCACTGCTACCTATTGACTTGTTCTGGGAATGTAAGCATAGATCGACACGACAGTGGGAAAATTACGTATTGAGTAAATGAACAACTGGAAGCAGAGGAAGGGTAAACAATGCGATTATAAAGACACCATAGAGTTTGATTCTAATATGATAAGTGTGTCATTATAATTTTATCTCGAGTGTCAGAAAATGGCTGTATGCAAGGCATGCCCTTTTGAAGCTTATATTATAATAATGAATGAATTTTCTGCTACGTTCATTAATAATACTGAAGGGTGCACATGGAGCTTACTAATTTCATTCACCAGAGGACTTTAGGTCACATACACATGCAGAATTGCTAATTAGAGAAAACAAAAAACTTTCTGAGAAAACTACTCCTACTGAAAGATTTTAATAAGGCATCTAAACCTGAATATTAACACAAAGTTAAAGAGAAGAAAATGTTAATTGTATACAGCATAATGAAACCTGGTGTGAGGTGATAACAAAAATGTCACTTTTAGGTACTTTTGGCTGGTTTAAGCCTGTCATGGATAAAAAGATATGAGATTAAAACTGTCAGTAGGTGACGGCAAATCCCCATCTAATGATTAATTGACTCATTCATTCAGATGATTCGTTCAAAATGGCTGATTCATTTAGAGACAAAGCAAAGTGTTTGAAGGATCTGTAGGGGGATTTTAAAGAAAAGGAAATTAATTCATGAAAAATATCTAAATTTGTGTTCCGAAGATGTTCATATAGCTTTGAAGCGACATGAAGGTGAGCAATGACAGAATGATCATTTGTGGGTGAACTATCCCTGTAAACAGGAAATTATTTTTGTAAATCAAATGCAGTGTAGGCACCAGACTAATGACTAATGATAATTTGATCTCCCCATTAATGACTTTTTCAATATAAGCAGTTTCCTATTTTAGAAAGATACATTGAAAAGATGAAATAGAGGAATTAGGGTCAGTCAATCAATTCGGAATAATTTATTGTTATTGTGTGAATAATATGTAATCATGTAACTAGTAACTACTGTAAGTACCTGTACTCTGACTAAAAGTATTTTAAAATGTAATTTAATCTATTTACAAACCCATAATCCCAAAATGTGAATTACATAAATAAATAAATCTCATGCAATTTGTAACTTTAAGTATGAAGATAATTTTTTCTTGTTATTTGTGTGTTAAGTTTTTAGTTTCTTCCCTACATTTTTGCTATGGTTTATATATATTGATTACACGGCTCTCTGGAATGCTTGATTCTGATTGGTCAGTTGAGACATTTGCAGGTTCGTTCTTTTCAAATAATGAGCCTTGTGACAAACACTGGACAACCACAATTAACAATGTAACAACGTGTAAATAAATAAAATACATCCGTTATTATATACTTATATGTAGATGTTAGAAATTGTCTTTCTAACGTTTGAATGTTAGTCGTGGTATTATATCGTTTTGCGAAAGGATGAAAATTTTAATTTAAAACAAATATGTCAATAAAATGTTTTAAATTCATATTAATTTCCAGTTTTTTTTCTTAAGTGGCAAGTAGCCGTATAATAAGCGGGATAATGCAGAGGCAGCCGGTAGTTATCGCAGAATCAGGGTCTGATCACACTGTCTGCTTTTTTCTGCGATTAACTAACGGCTGCCTCTACATTATTACTTACATATATATATACAGTACAGTCCGGCAGTTGGAACCAAAGATCTCAAATTTGGACTCATCAGACCAAAGCACAGATTTCCACTGGTCTATAGTCCATTCCTTGGCCATAACAAATCTCTTCTGCTTGTTGCCTCTCCTTAGCAGTGGTTTTCTGACAGCTATTTGACCATGAAGGCCTGATTCGGCCTGAAAAGGTCTCTTAACAGTTGTTCTAGAGATGGGTCTGCTGCTAGAACTCTGTGTGGCATTTATCTGGTTTCTGATCTGAACTGCTGTTAACTTGCCATTTCTGAGGCTGGTGACTTGGATGAACTTGTCGTCAGAAGAAGAGTTACTCTTGGTCTTCCTTTCCTGGGTCGATCCTCATGTGTGCCAGTTTCGTTGTAGCGCTTGATGGTTTTTGCGACTCGACTTGGGGACACAATTATCCATGCTGACTGATTCATTTCTTAAAGTAGTGATGGCCACTCGTTTTTCTTCAGTTAGCTGATTGGTTCTTGCCATAATATGAATTTTAACAGTTGTCCAATAGGGCAGTCATCTGTGTAGTAACCTGACTTCTGCACAACACATCTGATGGTCCGGACTTCATTGATAAAGCAAGAAATTCCACTAATTAACCCTGATAAGTCCCACCTGTGAAGTGAAAACCATTTCAGGTGACTACCTCTTGAAACTCATCGACAGAATGCCAAGAGTGTGCAAAGCAGTAATCAGAGCCAAGGGTGGCTGTTTTGAAGAAACTAGAATATATATATTTTTTTGTTAAATACATAACTCCATATGTGTTCATTCATAGTTTTGATACCTTCAGTGACAATCTATTAATGTATATGGTCATTAAAATATTAGATTAATGAGACGATGTGTCCAAACTTTTGGTCTGTATTATATTATATTATATTATATTATATTATACACACACACACACAAACACACAGACTATTAAAGGATTATAATTGGAGATACATTTATATAGTGCTGGTATGGCTTCAGTGAAATCAGTCTGTTGAAAATTTAAATGTGTACAATCATTTAAATTGCATTTTAATTCTGATTATGCTATTTAGCTCACATCTATATCAGCCATTAAGAGCTTCAGCCACAGAACAAAGAAGCTGATTGACTGCTACTCCAGTGGATTATGAGCAATATGAGCTCAGCCCAGCAGTCATAATCTGACATCCAGATGAAAAGTTAATGCATGCAGTTAAAGAGGATTAGGCTTCATGAACATGAAAGCACACATCAGTGGTCTTGTGTGCTTCTGCAGAACCTATGAGATGGTAACCTGGTTTAATTAACATACCACTGTTTACCATGCTAAGAGACTTTGGCCCGGTTTCACAGACAGAGATTAGCCTAAACCAGGATCATAGTTCAATTAGGACAAGGTCATAGTTCAATTAGTAATTTTTTTAGAAACGCACCTTTGAAAAAATAATTACTTGTGTCAGGGCCGTGCAGAGAGGTTTAATGGGGAGGGTGCTCAAATTTAAAAATAGATGACAGATAGTAGGCTAAACAACAGCAACTCATAACATGCATAATAATTCAAATAAGTAACGCTTAAAAAATGAAGCGTTACAAAAATTTACAAAAAGCGTAACTGTATTGCTTAAATGACACAAAAATAAGTAAACTCTAAAGAAATACACACGATGCACCAGGTACAGAACCGGCTCGTAACGAGCGCGCTATGCCTTCACGACCAATCATTGGTTGAGGCCAGTCATGTGACTGATGTGAGCCCGATCTGTTTATTTAGCAAAATTAAGATTAATGATTTTATTGTTACATTTAATTGTTGTGGGGCAAAGACAGGGCTCGATACACACATACACATTGAAGGAAAAACAAAACAAGAAACACTATCGGGTAGGTTTAGGGTTGGATTTGGTGTAGGTCCTCAGATTTTTATTATGAACCACCGGTATACATACCTACATCGACGTAATAAACATATGCTAGGATTCACCTATTGAACTTGTGTTTTAGTGCCACTCAGTGGACATTTCTCTTTGAAACTGTGGCGAAATGTGCCAGAATATCAGAAAATAACAGAATATCACTGTATCTACAACTAGCCATTAAACAGGACAGTTTGACTAAAGCACGATAATCAGAACACATGAGATGAGCACATTCTCTATCGCCAGACCTTCTTCAATGACTAGCATGTGCAGCTTTCGTAACCCATCCAGAGTGTGCGGCATCTCGGCTGATCTCAAATTAACAGAAAGCAGCCCACTCCAGGAACACAGAGTCCCTCAGCCTCCATATGCCACCAACCAAACTAAAAACACCTTATTAATAGATTCCCTGCCGAAAAGAAGTCGCGTCCCTGCGGGGCGTAGTGAGTACAGAGCGCCGAATGAGTCACACTGAGAATTCCTTCAGCTTCTTCAGACGCGTCTGGAGGAGATGGCATCACGGCGGAGGAAAGGTGCCTCTATTTTGAGTCACCGCGATTCCCCGCAGAACCGAGGCACATAGCAAATTCAAAAGGCAGCGAGGCGGTGGCTGATGGACAAGGTCGGTCATGCGGGACGAGAAAGCTGTAAAATTAGTTGAAGTACATGAAGCATCTTTGGGAGTCAGTAAGTTGGCAGCACTTTAGTAAAGTCGGACAAACTCAAACTTAGTTTTCACAGCAATAGAATTAGAGAGATGAAACTCTCTTTAAGAATAAGAAAAAGAATAAATTATAGATGGAAAAACCAGCCACCACAGGAAGTTTGACAGAGAATATAAGGTCACCTCTCCGGATGATTCGGTTAACATCTGCTTATGACACCCTCACATCTTTGGAGGGTCCCTGGAGTTCGGGATGTAATTACACTTGGATGAGATTTGGGATTCAATCAGAGTGAATACAGAAGCAGGGGAGAATATCAATAAAATATTGCCACTGTGTGTGATTAATAGGAATCTGCAAGATATTGCAGCCTCTAAAAATCATGTTAATATTCTACCCTTTGAATCCAACCGTTTTAGACTTATTTTAGTGACACTAATAGATAGATTTTTCTTTCACAAAGACTTGGTCAGTTGTTGGCACGAGTTGTTGAAAACTGTTGTTGTTTAACAGTTGTTGAAAAATTAGAAATCTGGAATCAAAATATTGAGAAAATTCTCAAAAAAGTTCTTAACAATGCATATTACTAATAAAAAAAAAAGTTTTTATTTATTTATGTGATTATCTTTGTGTAATATATTTACTTATTATCCTAATGATTTTTGCAATTAAAAAAATCTATAATTTTGACCCATACATGTATTTTTGGCTATTGCAAAAAAAAATATATACTCATGCAACTTATGACTGGTCACATATGTAATTTAAGTGTATGTATGTATGTATATGCACAATACAAAAACACACACACACACACATATATAGATATATACAGTAGATATATATATATAATTGTTCCATGCTAGACCTAGTAACATTCCATAAATACAATGTAGATGATGAGATTATTTAGACAGACACTGGTCTGTGTTTCATCAGCACTATGATGGGACTGCAAAGAGCAATTATTGTCCCATGAGAGTCATGTTTCAAAGACAGGGAGACTACATCATTATTCTTAGCAAAAACAAGCACTATAATTCAAAGAGAGGAAGAGAACACGAGGCGGAGAACAAGTTTGAGAGGAGGGGGAAAACACCACCACAGCTGATAAGGGAACTTTTCTAACAGTATGTTTTTTAACAGTATTAGTATTTATTTTATTATTGTACATTTCTCTTTCAGAGTCATTTGAGAAACAATGGCGCTCTGAGACGTAGTTATTTTAGTGGTAGCTGACGCTAATTGGCAATGGGAGTATTGGCTAGTCTCCCACTTTCAAAATAATTAGTAAAGCACACAGTACAATCTCACACCAGGAATTAAACTAACAGCACTGGAACCCTTAGCAACCACTCTGCCTGGTAACGTAAGAGTGGAAAGGAAGAGAATATGAGAGATTTTGATAAGCTCCGGTGAGACGGAACTTCACAGCTGAACTTCAGCTGTGGGGATATTTAATATCATTAGAGTTCTATTCATTCTGTCTCTTTAAACAGAGTGTTAGTCAATGGACTACAGCCGGAACTTTATCACTTATAAGGGATGTAATGTACACTTTTCAAGTGTTATAGATATTCATATCCATACACTTCATTAGTGACCAAGCCTTGCATCAAAATTATCTTCATTTTTACATTTTTTGAACTAAAAAAGTATATTGAATAAGTTATATTATAAACAAAATATTGTTTTTCATCTAAACGTTTATGCATTTCAGAGCAACACTGCAGTGTTTTGTTCCTGAATAATCTGTTTTTGAATGAATCATTTGAGTCAGTGATTCCATTAACCATTTATAAAGACTACATAAAGTCACTTTTTTAACTATTCAACAGGAATAGTTAAAAAATATAAATAAATAAATAAAAAATAAAAAAATCACTGACTTCTGGCAAATGGCCATATGCACATCCACGAAAGCGTCAAGATAGGGCTTCCTGGCTGACCTCTGACACGACAAGTCAGAAGTCAGCCAAGAACAATTTCACAAATCCTTTGATGTGAGACAAATGTAAATATATATTTATATATATTGTATATATATATGTGTGTGTGTGTGTGTGTGTGTGTGTGTGTTTGAAAACACGGCTAGTTGATTAATTTTACAGATTGATTTGAGTCTGATTGATTCAATGATCTATTAATAAAGACAGTCACTTAATTTGTTTCTAAATGAATCTTTTGAATGAATCATTTAAAAAACAAATTGTTTGAATCAATGATTCACTCATTCACTCAATCACTCATTTAAACAGACTTGTTACCACCTACAGAGGTTTTAATATTATGTATTTGAACCATAATGGGTCTAAAGTACCAGCACAAAAATACACATTGCTCAGAGGTTGTTCTTTTTCAGCTCATGAATTATAACGTCTCACATTGTTTTTCAAAAATCCCTTGGAGGTTAAAAACAAACACAATAACAAAGTCAATAGCTGACCCTCAGCAAGAGTATAGAGCTTCGAAATGAATGTAGAAAGCAGCACAGATAACTCCTACTTAAAGGAGTTAAATGAGAAACATTTGAGTTCATTACAGAGATCTGACTTTTGATTGCAGACTTGTTACATTGGAGTTTTTGTGTTCACAACACCAAACTTGGTGCTCTAACAGAGCTTAAAACAGCAAGTGATGCCTAACAAAGGAGGCTCTGAAAAGTTGTAAATATCCAAGATTAGATTCTTCAGCTAGATTTTAAAAGACAAAAACACAAGAGAGCCCAATAATATCATGACAGCTTTCATGCAGAGAGCAGGACAAAACAAATCTTTTCAAATAAAAAGACCTACACATTAGCCTAGCTCATGCTGTTCTTGCATCCTCCACAGGACTTCTGGTCCAGCGACATGAATAAGATGAAGAACTTCAAGAGGCGTTTCTCACTTTCTGTGCCACGAACAGAGACGATAGAGGAGAACGAGTTTACTGAACAGATAAACCAGCTCAACATCCACTGCAATGACGGTACGGCTTTGCTTTTGATGTTTGCATGTCCCATTCGAAGCACAAGAGTCTGATGTGAGTATCATGATACCCACTGATATAAACAAGACTTATGTAACTTATTATACAGATCATATCTGATGCCGCTACTACAGTGATCAGATGCTTCTTTTATTGACTCACTTGAATCACCAACCATAGATGAGAAAAATAGATTAATTGGTTTCCAACAGAGGTCAAAACAAATGAGGAGAAGGGTAAATATTTACTATGATCAAAGATAGTACTATCCAGCAGGATTCGATTTCTCAGAGGAAAAAAAACAACAACTGCAGATTTGGAAGGCATTTAAAAAATAATTAAAAAATACAAATTCTTTGAAAAACACATGCAACTGACCTCCTGAGGGAAAACTAGTCCCATCCAAACAGGGCTTTAGTCTATAATCCCACAATATGAACAATGTTTGTTTTTCATTAATTTCATGCATAATCAAGAATCTATAATAACGAAAGACATTTTATCCTAATTTTGGAACCTACGGTTTGTTTCCTTTTTTGTGGTCTTTTAAACGGAATAAATCTAGAGACAAAAGTGTAAAAAATTTGATTTATTAAAAACAAAACTTTACACATTACCTTTGCATAACATGTGCATCATACAAATGTGTGAAACTTTTTTTTTTTGCTTTAAATAAAGATAAAACAATGAAAATGCATGTCAGAAAAAGAAAAAAATCAATAAAATCTAAATGGTCTTTTAATAAGACCACATAAAATTAATAAAATGATTTTTACTGAAAATATTAAAATAAATGTTCATTCTAAAGGTACAGTAAGGTTCATAACACATACTGTAAACATGTATTCCTAATGATTCTGACTAGAGCTGCACGATTCTGGATAAAATTCGTATCACAATTTTTTTTCTTTTTTCTTAGAATAAAGACCACGATTCTGGAGAACTTTTTTTGTTTGAAAGATTTACCCCTGAAAAATAGGTTATCAAACAGCAGTAAAATAGCAGTTAAATAATACAAGAAATTAAAAGTAATAATGTAAAGAAAAAAAAAATCACCATTAAACATTTTTAAAAATTACTTAAATTATATATTTTTATATGTGACTTTTGTATTGTTTGTTTAGTAAATATAGATGTGAATTGATGTGAGACAAATATAAATTATATAAATATAAAATATATATATGAAAACATGGCTAGTGCATTAGAATAGTGAGTCTTTTCTATTTTCCATTGCAACCCCCAAGCTGATTTACAGACTGATAAACTAAATATTGACGTAATATAGCCTATTCAATCTAGCCTACTGCATTACAAGTTGTGGTTCAACCTTTCCCTGTAAAGCTTTGACCTACTATTGCTTAATTTTGGCTGAGCTTTTAAAGGATGAAACTGATTGGTTGGTTCTTGTCACAAGACCCGCAATGCACTTGCGGCAATCTGAAAAGCGCTCGAAAAAATGAATGGATCGCTTACATTGTGAGCGTGCAAAATGCGCATTTACATTTGAAATAATGGACTTGAGCGCGCAAAAGACGCCACATGTGAACGGTCCCTAAAAACACAGTCGGACACGGATGTGCGCAAGATGGAACGGAACAGAACCGGCGTAACAAGCACACCTGGCAAAAAAATTATTAAGGAAAAACAAAATTTGATTTTTTTAGGGTGTACTCACACTAGGCAATCCGAACCATGCCTAAGTGCGTTTGATTGCCAAATCGTGGTTCGTTTGAGTAGTGTGAATGCCCCAAACCATGCCCGGGCACAATTCGTTTAGCACTCCCTGGCCCGTATGGAATAGGTGGGCCAGAGCACGGTTCAGTTGGGCTTGGCGCGGTTCGCAAGTAGTGGGAACACGAACTGTGCTGGAGCACCGAACAGTGTGAAGTGTGACGTCATCCAAGCAGCATGATTGCTGGATAATTTCCGAGCCACAAAGGCGATTCATGCTGTGAGAGGCCTGTGGACCACCGCCGACCAAACGACGCAAAACAGTAAGTCACAAAGTAAAGCTGAGGGAGAGCGGTTCTCTTCCTGTTTATCTTGAAAACATTGCATCATAATGACGTAAGCATGCTCCGTAGGGGTGTGAACCTACACTGGTCTCACGGTTCGGTTACGATTATTATGTCATTGATTCGGTTCAAAACAATATCTCGATGTCAGCTGAGGCTAGCTTTCACAATTCAAAGCCTTCTGGATTGTTCTTAAATGGAATGAAATCTCCAAGGCCAGGAAAATGAGCGGCCCATGAGAGTTTGATAATCTCTCCAAGGGATGGAAGAGAGATGCAACCAGCAGCCTGCGAGGACCTCGGGGGTCAGAGACGCTCCAGAGAAGATGAGGAGGAAACGGGATTCTGACCCTCCAGCATCCTTCGTTCTTCATTCACAGTGGTGCTTATCTTTGTGCCTACATTATTAATGCAATAGTCCAATTCTGCTCCGCTCTCTGGCTCTATGGTCTTAACGCCTTCTCGAGACTTTATTAAATCAAATTTCATGGGAGAGACTACAAGCATGACCACTTTAAGAATTTAAAGATCTACAGGAGTTTTCGCACGCTTTCGGTCTTGCAATATAAATCGATAATGCTTGTTATTGGCCAGTCTTTATCTTGTTTCAACTTTAAATAAAAAGCTTTTATACTCTTTATTCTGGATTCCAATCAAGCTTATCAACAAAAAAAATTACCAGTGAAACAAACATTTGACTTTAATCATCACTATAGAGGTACAAACCAGAAAAATCATAAATGCCCCTTCTGTTAAAAGTTGCCTAGCAATATTATTTTAAAAACTTACAAACTCAAATAGTGCAGTAATGGTACAGTCACAATTAATCCACACATAATACTATAAATATTCTAAAATTAGGCAACAAATATACCCTACAATTCAACATTTTAGAAATGAAGAAGTGTGCATCAATAAAAAAACATTAATCAGCACAACATTAGTAATATTAAGTTTCCAACATAAATAATGTTTCCCCAGGAGCAATTCAACATATATTGAAAGATCATATGACACTCAAAACTGGACTAATGATGCTTTACTAATGAATTACTCATTTTGAATACAGATACTCAAATAGAAAGCAGTTCTTTAAAATTGTAGTGATATTTCATAATTTGAATATTAATATAATGAATAATGAATATTAATGCTGTAGGTGTAACCAAATAAATTCAGCTTTGATCATAGGAGACAAAATGTTACTGACCTCAAAATGTAACTTTGTAAGAATTTAGTCAATTTTGTACAGAAAAGTACAAACAGCCTTAAAGACATAAAAATTCAATTACCATAAGCTTTGATGAGAAATGACAAACATGGAAGCACAGAGGAGAGAGCGAAACAAAACACAGGTCACAAATTCGTAAAGTTAAATATCTGAGAATTTTGATATAAGCCAAGAGAAGACTGGTTTTCCTTTGCTGTAAACAAAACTTTGTTCTCACGGGACAAGCATCATAACTTGTTATCATAATAGCATTATATCATAGTTTACACTACACCCACGTCATCAGCGGAAGCTAGCAATTACAGTTTTTTCCAAAAGTTCCAAAAATGTCAATTTTGCTTTACACAAACACATCAGTTCACATCAGGAGGCCTTGATTAAAGCCGTGTGAAGTACTTTTTATGATGGATTGATGCACTTTATTTTGCTTCAAAATCTTGAACCCTTCACTGCCATTATAACGTTTGGAAAAGCCAGGACATTTGTTTTAATATTAAGACCAATTAAATTGGTCTGAAACATACTGTACACTTAATACGGTTCACCTGAGGTAAACTCTTTGGTGAACAATCTCTTTAAACTGAAGACAAAGCAGTGTTTTGACCATGTTTTTTCTTGCATTTTTTTTTTTTGGTCTAAGCTAGCATTTCCAGGTCATAGTAAGTTGGAAGGTGCATAGTACTTTGATAAAATACAAAACTCTGTCTACACAAGACTGAATAAACTCATACTGAGAAGGGAAACCAGGTGATGAACCCTTGGTCCGTGGCAGGATGGGGATTTGGACCTGGTTGCATTCTGGGAACAAAACATTTGTTTGGGGAGCAATCAGGCTCCTCAGCTGTCTGTCTGAGGCAGCTGTTTCCACAACACCCCATTTTTCCCCCACCACGAACCAGCTGCTCCCATTGGCTGATGGGATGGCACGCCGTTACTTCCTCCACCCCCGGGAGACACAGCAGCGATGGAGACAGCTGGAGCAGGATGGAGTTTGGAAGGAGGGAGCGGATCCGAGGACAGGCGGGGGGGAGACGCAAGAGCGCTTTTCTTCTATTTACCCCTTCCCTGCAGCTGCAGATGAACCTCCAAGCCAAGCGTGGCGGGAGAGCCGTCTACGGGTTGGGATGGAAAAAGCGTTGGAAACGCTTTGAGAAATGGAACGCTTCATTCCAATTTACTCGCCCATATACCTAAGATTATTAGTACTCATTTACTGCAAGGTTAATGTGGAAGAAACTGATCCGAGTCACGTTAGGGAGTCAGACCTCATATTTTCTCCTTGCCAGTACGTCTACTTCCATTATCTCGTTATATTTGTGATGTATTGCTGATCGAAATGCAACCAAGTCATTCTCCATGGAGAGGCGCCCATGATGAAGCCATCATCCAAATGTTAGCAGTCTTTTGGTTAACAAGTGCTTCTTGATTACCACAAAGATGTAAGCTATATTTAATGATAATGCTCACAAAATGGCTTTTCGACAGATTCCTTGGAGGGTTCGAACATAATTACAGACCCAGAAACACCCACACACACACACTAAATCTCATTGAGTAGTTTATACTGCAAAGGATGAATGTAATGTGTGTTGGGCAGAACTGAAAAGAGAGGCATCTCATTTAGAGACAGCCATCAAAATAACCACCAGCTGTCCGTGTGGCCCTCTGGCTAGGCATGAATAAAAAGTGTGCTCATTTCCGATAAAAAACAGAAAGGATTGCAGTGTCTGGATAGATTTGCTTAGAGGTAGGAATCAAAACAATCACACGCACACCGCAACAAGCAACCAGGTGTTCAGGTGCACATCAAATAGCTTATTTTCAAGCACACACGTCAGGAGAAAAATAACTAGACAAAAAAGGACTTGAGGGCCTTTAACAAAACTCATGTTTCCTGTGAATTCTGTGGAGCAATAAAACAATATAGTTACAAAACAAAGCGTTCCTGAGAGGTTAAATAGCGCATTGCGAAATTCAAAGTTTGAGTGGAATTTAGTTATATGCGTAACTCTATATTTAACTCTATGAACTGTTCAAATATCTCATTGCACCACTTCATTGTTTTACTATAAACACACCCTATGAATGTAAGTAAGTAAAATCAAATCAACCAATAATTAAAATTTGGTGTCAGAAAATTTTTGAAACCAATTTATTTCAGTAAGGATGCATCAAACTGATCAATAATGACAGAACACTTTTGTAAAATTAGAAATGTGCATTTCAAAAACAAGCTGTCATATTTAAGTTTGTATTAATCAGATACTTACAAAAAACAATACTAACACTGTTATTGTTAGCAGCACAACAGTTTTTAACATTGACAATAATAATAAATGGCTTACTGAGCAGCAAATTACATGAAGACTGGAGTAACGGCTGCTGAATTACAGTAATAAATGGCACTTTAAAATGTATTACAATTTTGATAATGTTTTGCAATATTAATGTTTTTAGCCTTGGTAAGATTTCTCTCTTTAAAAAAAACAAAACAAAATGAAATAAAGTGCACCTCGGAAAAGAAGCTGTAAAAATAATGTTTGGAAATGTAATCTGATTTTTCCAACTGACACACTACCGCAAAAGATACTGTAGGAATAACCCATTTTTTTGTTTTTGAAAATACTAGTGGCCTAAGACTTTTAAATAAAAAAAAATACTTGTCTTAAATGCATGTCACTTTGTTCATTTGCCTTCACTAATCTCATGGGTAACTGAGAAAACTTTCTTGTTACCTTCCCTTTACCTACCTAAACATAAACTCGCTCTTCCATGACTTTACATACAGTAGTGACTAAAGCAGCATCATAAACGTGTTGACATATGCATGGAAGCATTGACAGCAGTCATATGAAAGTGTCTTTACACTTTTAATCACTTATAGTCCATTGGGTCAAAGCCTTATGACACACAATTTGCCTAATATCTAATGACCTACTTTTAACTGGACACTAAAATCAATTCTGCATAATTCTAGACCATAATGAAGAAAAATATCACTGGCTAAGTTAACAGTAACTTTAGTTTTACAAGCGGTCTCTCATGGTTCAGACCTACAAACCTTTCAGTTACTAGTCCAGATCTTTAATCACCACCCCAGAGAAAGGATCAAACCCACAAGTTCACAGAAACATGGCTTATCAGTGATTCACCTCAACCATTGAGCCACCTTTGTTTCAATGACAGCTCGATTTATCTGCATTATTAATATGTTGAGAGCTTTCGTCTGCGAACAGGGAATGTCTACTTGAAAAAGGGAAGTTAGGCCTGGAAAGAAAGCAAAGACAAATGTTTCGTTTCCTTTAATTAAAGGAATTCTAATTATATCATCTTTTACTCACCCTCATGTCATTGCAACACACATGACCTTGTTGCAAAGCCATGTTTGAACCAATCTGTATAGTCTCCCGTTATTGCACATCTCCACGAAATCTCCACAACATAATGTAAACAAGCCATGACATACTAAAATAATCAAAACACAACAGAAACAAGTCTTTACACAAGGAAATTAGCACAGCACAACGGATACAAGTCGCAACACATTGAAATTAGCACAACCCAACGGATACAAGTCGCAATACAACAAAATTAGCACAGCACAACGTATTCAAGTCGCAACACAACAAAATTAGTACAGCACAAAGGATACAAGTCGCAAAACAACAAAATTAGTACAGCACGACGGATTCAAGTCGCAATAAAACAAAATTAGCACAGCACAACGGATAAAAGTCGCAATACAACAAATTAGTACAGCACAACGGATTCAAGTTGCAACACAATGAAATTAGTACAGCACAATGGATACAAGTCGCAACACAACAAATTCGCACAACCCAACGGATACAAGTCGCAACACAACGAAATTAGCACAACACACAATAAAATTAGCACAACACAATGGATACAAGTCGCAACTCAATAAAAAATTTGCACAACATAACAGATACAAGTCGCAACACAACAGAAACAAGCTATAACATGCTACAATTATCACAACACAACAAAAAAGCAGCAACACAATGAAATTAGCACATCATAACAAATACAAGTCGCAACAACTAAATTAGCACAGCATAATGGATACAAGTTTTGCGACAAAATAAAATTAGCACAACACAATGGATAAAAGTCGCAACAACAAAATTAGCACAACACAATGAAATTAGTGCAGCACAATGGATACAAGTAGCAAAACAATGAAATCAGCACAAAACAACAAATACAAGTCGCAACACAACAAAATTAGCACAACATAACAGATAAAAGTCGCAACACAACAAAATTAGCACAACACAATGAAAACAATTCACAAAAAATAAATATAAATAAGCACAACACAACGGATACAAGTCGCAATGCTGCTAAATGGTGCATTGTGTTGTGGTGATTTCGTTGTGTTCTGCACTACTAGGCCACTGTAAATCTGGGTTACCAAAGGAAACTTTGAATTGAAACATTCTTAAAAGAACCACTTATTTCCTAGCATGAACAAACCACAGTATTAATTAGTAAAGTACTGTACCTTTTCCACTCTAAAGAAACTTTAGTGGCTTCATGGATGTTGAAATTTCTTTAAACATTGATGCCAATAAAGAACTTTTATGTCTAAGACAGTACACATTTGAACGACAAACAGGAATAAAAGACAATGGATATTAGGATGTTCATGTTAGGTGAATTTTTTCTGTAATCATTATCTGGTTGCCTAGCCATATTGCATCCCTATTGAAATATCAAAAAAACTATTCATGTTCTCACAGCTACTGGTTCACCAGCTTTTTTTTGACCCCATGGGACTTATGGGATAGCTTTGATATAGATATAAGCCTCCGATACAATTCCTCAAGGGAGGTTTGAGCTCTTGGAAGTTCACAGAGATGTAGTAAGGTTCTTAATAGACCTGATAAGTGTGTTTAGATGTGCAGACAGACTCTGTTGAAGCCAAATGGGAGAAAGCGGTCTGGGCAGAGGGTTGTCTGAGCCCTGAGGCCTCTTAAGAAATAGGACATACACACACTCCGACATCCAGGGTCGACAGCAGCCTACCGGCAGGGCAACCACAACTACTAGAACAGGTCCCGATGCACAGAAAGTCATTTCAGGACAGAGCACTGGAAACCAATGGTTTCAAACGGTTAGCTGTATAAATATGTTGTCAGATATCTATTATTCCTTTTGACCTCTTCACAGACTCTGAGGAAAACTACAAAGGGTCAAACAGGGCTTTGCTTCTATTTTTCTACTTCAATATTTCATCCAACTAGCTAGGTTTCCATCCAAAATTGTGAATTTTACTTATCCGCAACATTGTAAAATCGTATAAAACATTCAATGAAAAATATTCAGTTTCCATTCAATGAGTCAAAGAGAACAAAACCAAAAGTATAATGATAAGTGTGCTAAAATAATAATATAAAATAATAATATAATTATAAAAAATGTGTCAAAAATAAATACAGCCTTGATAAGCATAAGAGACTTACTTACTCAGCTGCCTTAAACTAACAGTGTTGGTTATTACCAAAATAAATGTTTCTGTAATGGTTAATCCACACCAATATGTGTAAGCCTCTTTAATCACAGTTGTGTTTCTAATGCAAAATATAATTACTGTTGGGATTTAATGGATTCAAAGATAGACCAAACAAAGTTTATTCAAAGACTTCAAGTCTTTGGGAACAAAATCAGTGACAACAGAGACAAAAAAAGTATGTTTTTAAAGCCAAAGGAAGCCATACAAATTATGAATAAAATATAAAAAAGTGTTGTTGTTGTTATGTGTGAATAAAAATATTTAGTTGTTTCAATTTGTTATTTTCCAAATTTATTATAATTTATATGATTTTTTTTTTTGACAGATTCCTAAAATATTTATTCTCTCTCTTAATTATGACAGGTCGTGTAATAAATTTGTTAAGCACTGTATTAATAAATATATAGTACAAACATTACATATAAATATGATATTTATTTATAAATATTTTACTATTTTTTTATATTACATATTTGTATATTTAGTATTTTCATTATAGAAAAATAACAATTGCATCCATATATATCTATTAATTACCTTAATTTAATATTAAAAATGCGGGGGGAAATGCAGAGTTTTTACAGGTTTTGGCTTAAAGTGCCCCAATTATGCCTTTTCAAATATGATATTTCATGCAGTGTGTCATGTAGCTGTATGTGAACATAAACTATCTGCAAAGTTGTGAGGCCGAAAGTGCACAATAAATTAAGTTTCTGTCTATCCAAAAAACAAAAGTCGTTTCACATTCCCCTAAACGAGTCGTCACTAATCCGAATCTTTTTCTGTTATGGCCACACATCAAAAAGTAACATATTTGTATAATATCAAGTATTATGACTTGAAATATATTGTTGAAGACAGTGGATTTGTTACAAAAGCAGTAAGAGCAGTGCTTTAGAACGGATGAATTTAGAGATGCAACTTTATGGAGAGCATGCTGACAGCATAACAACATGTTGTCTGAATGCGAAAACCCTTTCCGCATTTATAAATACATCCCTTTAAAGCAGCACAGCTAAAAATATTAAAGCTATTATTAAAAGGAAAAATTAAACCGTTCAATCCTTTTCCGCTTTCATCTCCAAAAATTCACAGCTTACGCAATCTCTCCTCAAAACTGGACACCTCAGAAAAGAAGGAAAGACAAATCTCCCTTGTATTTGCTCACCCCGCAAGCTATTTGCCCGCGCATCTGGATTTTGTCACCAGAGAAGACCAGGATGTGATTTGACACGTACAGTAGGTAGATGAAGGATATGAAAGATTGGTGGGGAGTCCAGATTGCGGCTGGATTTCCTGGAGAGAAAAATCTCTCCAATAGAGCGCGAGAGGACCAGAAAGAGAAAGAGCAGAAAATGACTCGCCTGCTACAACCCCAATTACCACCGAGGAGATCAAAGAGCCCGCTGCCACTGTGATATTTAAATGATGAGCCTGTATAGGGCCTCGCTTTTCATATCTGCAAATGAAGGAAACCAAGGCCCACTGCCACCCTCTTCTTCTCTCTCGCTCATTCGCCATGCCTTTGTGCCGAGTTTGAAAGCGGTATATAACAGTTTCATTCGCCTGATGCTGAATTATAATGAAACTGAATGCCAACTGTAGGAGGCTGTTTAATAAAGTATAAATTTTTATAGTGCCATAATATATTAGAGTGTATACTGGTCATTCAAATCTACCATAATATTGCTTACGTGCATCATTTGGGGAATTTGCATTGAGATCATATTTATTTGCATAAAAAGCGGTACTGTCTCTTTAAGACTATCAGCAGGAAAAAGTGAAAGCAGAAAGAACACGGCGCAGAAGGTACAGACATTTATCACAAAAATTAAACAGTGTACTGGCTTCCAAAATAATTTTTTGTAACGTCCATTCGATGATCTACTTATTTGTTGTAATAGCTTTTTTATGTAACTCTTTGAGGTAAAAATATTTATGTATGTGATTAATTTTTGAATCAATTGCTCTAGTTTGAATATAGAACAGCTGTCAAGACAAGAGTAACAAAGATTTTAATAGAATCATTATTCAATACAAATGTGTGGATGCATGAATAAATATATAAGGAGACAATCAGTGAGCATGATGCAATAAACCATAAAAAGACAAAAAAATAACCACCATAAAGCATCGTGAGTAGGCCATGTGACTTCTGAACTAAAGTTCAAATTCTCTGAAGCGGTATGATAGCTTTATGTAAAAAAAAAACCAAGACAAACAATAGCTATTCGAGTTGAACTTGAGAAACAAATCACCACTAATTTCTTTATTGATTTCTTTATGTCTCAGCAATTAATTTAGAAGTAGCAGTAGCAATAATAATAATAATAATAATAATAGAAAGTAGATGTCTTTAAGTGCCCTTTTTAATGGAATAATACACATACAGTTTCAAGTTCAGTAAAAATGTAATTTACGGCTGTTTTTTTTTTCTCAGTCCACTTGCCCTGCTTGTCATAAAGTGCAAGAGTCACATGCTCTACTTTAAGGATAGCTGTTTTTTTGGAGTTAAACATTCTTGTTCCTCATTCCTCATTCTCCTAATTATCTGTAAGTCAACAGGAAGTTTTGTTCTTGCTTTCACATAAGAAAGTAAATCCTACAGTTTTGGAATGACATGAGAGTAAGTAAATGAGGACAACATTTTCATTTTTTGGCTGAACTATTCCTTTAACCTTCATTCTCTTGATGTTTACTGAAGCGCAACACCAGCCAGCCCTCCAACGCTCCTCTCACTAGTCATTCTCTCAGTTTTCCACTCTTTGTCTGTTTTTTAAATTAGCATGTGTGGGCTAGGGGACATTTTTTTAACAAATCAAGGATAGGATAAACATTTACCCGTCTGTTTGGGCAAAACCGTCCCCTGCTGCATTCCTAGGCCAGGTGTGAACATAAAATGCAATTAAATCAATATAAGAACGATAGAGAAAGAGCACGAGAGAGAGAGAGAACAAACATCTAACGCTGTGTGGGGGACCTGGTATTGAATTTCAGATCTGCTGAAAAGCAGGATGTGATATAAATATTGATGAATCAGATGGCTACCTGAGAGACAGAATAGCTATCTCTTGTTATCCGGATCCCGACATTGCCTTTGTTAACAGTCTGCGTTGTCATAGCAACAAGCAATTAAATGGCAGCATGCATTTAAACATCAGAGACAAGTTGAGATTCATGCTGCCGAACAATAGAGGAGGGAAAAAAACGCTGTCTGTGTGTGATTGCTAGGGGAATCGAAAAACGTTTCAGAGTGAAAGAGAAAAGTTGTGAGGTACTGCTAAATTGATGGTAGATAAAGGCCATGTAAATGCTGAAGTACACTCTACAGTATCTCACAATGCATGAGAGATTGAAGCCCAGTTTACTAAGGTACAAATATAACACATATATGTAACAGTGACACTTTTACCCATTTTTTTTTCTCCACAGGCATTTAACAAATATCTCCAATAATGCCATGAACAAATCAGGTTGCTCTGAATCACATTTAATTTAAAGAAAAAAAATTATATGAAAATCAATGAAAATAAAAATTGTATATATATATATATATATATATATATATATATATATATATTTAAATTATACTTATTTTATATTTGTACGTATAGAAATCAGAATACATGTGCAAAAATGATTAATTCATATTTTATTCATACTTAGTTTTAATTTACATTTATAATTTACTTGAAGTAACCCATGAATGTTATATATATATATATATATATATATATATACTGTATATATATATATATATATATATATATATATATAAAATATTTACACACACGGCAGACAGATTTATTTTATTTCTTCTAATTAATTTGCCTGGGCAACAGCAAGTTTTGTTATTTCAATTTTTTTTTTTTGTAGTTTTAGTTTAATAGGTCTGTATTTTGACTTTAAAGTAACAAAATTTAATCAGACAAAAAAAAAGGACAGAGACATATACAATATATTACAAAATCTTGGGAAAAAATGTACATACGGTTACGTACAGTAATTACATACTTTGCTGTGCATTATGATTACGCTTATGGTTATCACCGCTGAGCTCTTTGTTTGCATTATAACAGCTTCTTTTCTGATTGGTCGATATCTCATAAATATTATAGATCTTTTAGCTCTTAAAAGTGAATTTGGTTTTTAAACATGTTTCATGAAGCTGAAATCACTACAGAAGAATCAATCATTGCCTGACGACGTTCACAGATCTCATGGGTGGCCATTTCCTGAATGAAGTAAAACTAATTACACTTTTACTTTGAGATATCTACTTTGCTCAGACTCCCAAAAAAAGTAAAGTGCACATATGATTGGTTGAGGTCTTTGGCATCCTCCAATCAGAAATCATGTTAGTGAGAGCACATCAGGAAACTTCAACATAAATGCATTGATACGACGTGTTGAGCGATGCTATTGCTGAGAAAGTGAAGAGCCTTCAGGGTGCACTTTGCAGTTATAATCCTATTACTAATGATCTTCCATTGAAAAAACAAATTACCCGAGTATGATAGCCTTTGAATATGCAAGCACTAACCCACCCTTATTACCTGAAACATCAAATATCGCTGAACGGAATCTGTGATTCATCCTTGAAATTTGCCATGTTAATGGGGATACTCGGGTTCACCAAATAAAGAAGGGAAGGGGCTGAAGCCTTAGTCTCATTATGTACAGAGAGGGAGGGAGCGAGACGGGCTTTTGATCGCTTAGCGAGGCCTACTCTGGCTTTCAAGGCTGTCATTGACATAAAGGAGCATTAGTGATCTTTTGTGCACCTAGAAAGGGTTTTAAAAAGAGAATGAGAGGAGGCATGAAAGACTACAACAAACGAAACTGTGAGTAAAAAAGGATGATCTGTCAGCTATTCGTTTTATTTATACTCAAAGTGACTGTTTAGCTGTTTCGCGAAAAGACATCTCATCCTTCACCAGGACAGTGATTATTATTAGTTAAGCCATGGCTTTTCTTGAACTAGTGACAATGTCAGACACCTAAAAATGATTTTCTTCCTTCATGCAGGTAGCTACAGGTTTTCTAGAATACAAACCGAATTGACTTGAGTTCAAACCAAAAATTACTTTTTTTTTCTTCTGCTGAACACAAAAGATGATATTGGAAGAATGCTGAACATTTCTGAACATGCTTTTTGCATTTCTATAGAATACAAAGGCTACCTGTTGAACTCTACTGGTATTTATTGATTCATTTACAATTGGTAAAAACCTACAGTGTTTTAAAACTCAGAGACTCAGAGCGAGGGTACTTTTATTTTGAAATTGTAAAGTACCGTGCAAGGGTTGGGGCCATTCATGAATTGAAATGAGAATGAATGGTAAATACCAATTCACTTCCTTGAATGGAATTGGAAGTGCATGCAGCTGAAAGGAAACAGAATTGGAATTGAATTGGAATTACAGGAAGTGAAATTCAATTCAGGAAGAATTCCAATAAATTCTGTTTATTGCTGAGCATTTATTTGTCATTGCATTTAAAGACATACATTTGAACTTTATTTATGTTGATTTAC
>JAUCNO010000044.1:2957375-2967449 GCA_032353835.1 Enteromius viviparus
CTGTTTATTGCTGAGCATTTATTTGTCATTGCATTTAAAGACGTACATTTGAACTTTATTTATGATGATTTGCAAATATCAAGCAATGTAAGAAATAGAGTTGATCAAATGCAAGTAAATAAAAATGAGAACCGTACATTATGAATTAATAATCGAATGAGAGTGGTGATACATTTCTGAATACATTGAATATATGATTGCCAAATGTTTTGGTCTTGATTTAAACATTATGTAATTCAATTACACGGTGAATTTTGATTACATAACTTTAACATAAACAAATCAAATACACTTAATGTTATTCAAATGCATCAGTGTAGAAACATATGAACACTAAGCAGTGTGGAGACTTTTGATCTTACTCGTTTCATTCACAAATGACTGATGCATTTGAATCACATTAAGTTGGTTATTATATTGAATGTATTCAGAAATGTATCACCACTGTCATTCAATTATTAATTCATAATTTACTGTTCTCATTTTTATTTACTTGCATTTGATCAACACTATTTCTTACATTGCTTGATATTTGTAAATCATCATAAATAAAGTTCAAATGTATGTCTTTAAATGCAGTGACAAATAAATGCTCAACAATAAACAGAATTCAGTGGAATTCTTCCTGAATTGAATTCCACTTCCTGTAATTCCAGTTCAATTCTAACTCTGTTTCCTTTAATTGTTGTTTAATTCCAATTCCATTTCCTTCTTTGAATTGGAATTGTTCAGTTCATTCCTGACTTGAACCCAACCCTGTACCGTACACAATTCGCATATAGAAATATGTTGATGTATTCTTCTGTGCAGGCATGGCTTTTTAAATTATTTACGTGACAAATCTAGTGAGAGAATGCACACGGTTTTCCCAGATATACTATATGTTTAGCAAGCGACCCGAACTTACAGAAAATGCCGAGGAAGAGTTTGTGGACCAAACTGCTCCATGCTTGTAAATGATAGCAGTGCAACACAAAACAAGTCAGACTTTGTGTGTGCTTCCAAATGAATAAAATCCCCCGTTCAGACATGTTCCAGTTTCATGAATCAGTCTGAATGAACAATATAACGGGAAGAAGGCATACAACTATTTATATTATATATATTTAGATATAATCACTACATTCTTGGCAGAATATAGAATTTTTTAACCTAAAATTTTTAGTAATACTGCCTGGATATACTGGATATTTCTCCTCACAAAGTGAGCATCTGTCCCAGCCTTTGTCATTTCCCATCTATGACCTTAGAGTCATGTTTCTCCCTCTGTCCGCACAATTGGATCTTTCACACCCTCATGCAGCTTTGATGATTTTCAAAGCTTCACATCTCTCCTCTTTGCTCGACAGAACAGAAACCAGTGACTGTGCGTTGTGACAGTCTGGGAAAGCGAGTCGATGCAGGTGGTCATCCTTACCTTTCATCACGTCGCTGTTAGCCCGAGCGGTGAGGTACAGTGAGAGCGTGATGTTGGAGGTCAGCTTGTGTGCCTGTCTGGATCAGATGAGATGGGCTTTGATGTTTGGTGGGGGCTTGAGTCGCTCAAGCAATTCAGATCCAATTTCTGACCCTGTCATCGACACACGTTCTGGGGTCAGGACTCTAATACCCCTCTGGCCTGCCGACAGGGAGAGATTCTGAGCCCTGCACACACTCAGGACAACAGCAAATGCCAAGTGAGATTAGAGCAGTCGATAATAACCTGTGCGCACCACGAGGAATTCAAATGTCGTATTGGTTGGGCGACTGCAGGGTCTGACTCCGAATCACTTGTAGATTCAGTAGGGCTGCATTTGATACCAATTCACATGCTCTTGATTCGATATCAATTAATTTGCAAATATATCAGGTACAGTACTTTTATTTACCAAAAATTTTATAAAACAGAAATAACGGTAAATTAAACAGGTAAAAACTGATAACAATTTAATTAGGTCCTATTATTTATTATTGCTGGTTAATGCATTATCCTTACCTTCTGAACTTCATTTGTGTTTATTTCATGCTATGGCAATAAGTAGAAAGAAATTACAAGCACTACAGTTTTGACAATGCACGTTAAATAGTGACAAAATGGTATTTATGGTTTAAACTCAGTTGAAAGGCAAAAGGTAAATTGAGTTTGAAAGGTAAATATTAGAGCAAAAATATTTCACCCAAAATTTTTAATTTGGGCTATTTTTGGACTGTCCTAATGCAAAAAAAACAAACGTTTGCAGATATTTAGGAAACATGCTAAGTAAACATATTTGTTTCTCCAAAAAAAGAATTCAACATTTATTCAACTTCAAATGTTTTGTTTTGTCTGTGTGACTCTCTGTAGCCCTCTGTCAATCTACTCAATAGTAATACAGCATCAGGGGGTTGCCAGTAGTTGTAAAACGTGGTGTATTTCACCAGAGATTGCAGATTCTATTCAACCTAATAAGCCTTGGTATCCATATATTAAAATCAACTTACAGTGTGAGGCTCATCCCCTTCCATTCTGAACTGCGCTCATTGCTGTTGCATGTCCTCTATTCACTATTTTGAATTTGGACTGCAGTACCCATTTCGACCCCTAACTGGCAACATACCATATTGCACATTTAAAGCAACAGCTGGCATAAATGTATTAATAAACAGAATAATACAGCACAATGATGCTAATATAGCTCTATTAATGGTTACTGTTTTAGTGTTAATTGGCTTTCAGAGAATGAATATCGAGATTAAATGAAGATTGATAAAAATGATTGATTACTGGCAACTCAGCCCCAATATACAGGAGTCATAACAGGGACACGCACAACAGCTGTCATGATCATCTCGGATAGAATAAAGACAGCCGTGGGTGTCTCTGCCAGATGTGACATTTCTCTGCGTTCCCGCCTAAATGGCTCCGTTAAAGAGTTCACTTGTGCGGTCCGAAGAGGATGAGACCAGCATAAATGAGAACGGATGAGCCTGGCAGGCAATTCTCATTCAGCACCGGGCTCGGCCCAATAATGAGGTGGATCTCAATTATGCCGCCACGACGCTGTGAAATGGACTGGGGGCTCCCACCCCGCCGCCTCCGGAGGCCCTTCAAGCCCCCTCGTCCAAATTGAACTGATGGAGCAGAAAAGCCATTTTGATTTTCGTTCTCACCTCCGAAAACACGGTTTGGCAGTGAAAATACCAGGCTGCCGTGGGCATCTGCCGTGCGTTTGCGAAGGGGGTCAGCCGTGGCGACGCTGGGTCCCTATCAGACGTGCTGTATAGGGGGCGTAATTGGATTTGTGCTGACAGTCTGTTGACACAGACGTTATTAATTGGGGTGGCTGGATTGACACACACTTAGATAGCCACATCATAAATGCATGAAACTCGGCGCGATAATTGCGATCGCTCTGCTAACTGCGGTGGGCTTGATTAATGATGCCGTCATCAGCATATGCCAAAGCTGACCTCACGGTTATTGAGTTAGCAGGCTAATCAGAGAAGAGGTGGGGCGAGTACGGTTCGAGAGAGGCACAAGAGATTGTAGAGGCCCTTCAGACGACTCTTATGACCTAATGAATGCAACAGTTGCCATTGAGGTTTCCGGAGTAATAGGAGCAACAACCAAACACAGCTGGATCAGTAAAACGTGGCTTCGAGTGTGGGTACAGAACTAAAAAATATATTACGGTTTACTGTATATATGAAGCAATTCTTTTTTCTTTTATGGTACAGCATGTTCAGAAGTGATCGCTTATGCTCTCCTGCTTCTTCTATTCACTCACAAAATGTGCTTTTCCTTGCCTATCACTTAATACTCCTAGATACAAGAATACTGTCAAATATTTATCATAAATATTAAATGAGTGGAGGCTACAGGATGGTTTCTGACTATCAGCTCCATCTATCGAACCACAGTCAGACAGAAAATCCTTACAGTGTTGACAAAATAATCATATTCTGCACATCACATCTATAAAACGCTGCAGACATTTTGTTTTTATGGAGATGAAAACTACTGTATAACCATGGCCAACCTAAAAGTAGGGATATTATATTCACATCTCAAACAATGTTTATAATACTAGGACAATTATTTAATTTAATAAAGAAGGCGTTATTATTATTACAACTACATTGCTATCTATTATTATTATCATCATGTTGACTTTTTTTTTTTTTTTTTTTAGAAATATTCATATTTTTATGTTTTTGATTAATTATCATTATTAGGCAGAAAATACTAACACAATAATTAAAAATAATAAATATTATTATTAACTTTACTACTACAAAATACGTATGCACACATTAATTCAAAAAAAAAAATTGTGTGGAAATTAATATATTTTATATAATAGATTTTTTTTCTAAAATATCCATAGTCATTAAATTAATTGCCATTTGTGTTGAGGACATTCAGTGAACATAACTTCTGCTATCATTTTAAAAACTACTGGTGGATAATGAAGAATTATGGATATCAGAACAATCTCTATTTGTCTAAAGTAACTGTGTTTGTTTTCTACAGGTGTGGTGCCCAATAGTCTGGGTTTACACAGCCTGCAGCCCAGTCCAGTAGCTCCAGACAGCCAGGCTCAGTCTCCCACCCAACTGCAGTACCGCAACAAAGTCCAGCACCGCCGATTCTCCATGGAGGTGAGTCATCTTTAATCATTTCATCCTTCTCCATGCTAAAGCCCAGCCCAGTGCTCTTTCCAAAAGCTTTGATGGGGTCCTAGTGATTCTAACAGAACAACACAAGCTCTGCTTGTAATCTTGTCTGAGTCTTTAATAAAGTCTTTGCCAGAGGCATCTGCCATTATCAAATGCTTGGTTTCTAAGGTGAGACCAGGAGACCAGTTACATTATAGCACTAAAGCAATTACAAGTTTTTGTCTTTGAATTAGGGATGTAGCGATTTACTCAACTCACGATGCGATACGATTTACTATAATGATTTTACGATACGATTTTCACAAATAAATGTGTCTTTTTATTATTTCTCAGACAAAGCTTTTAAATAATTCTTAGTCGAACTGATATAACAAAACATGATTGTAATTTTAAAACAAACTCCAAATCAAATTAATAACACGAATATGAGAAAAATGTAAACAAGCAGTAAAGAAACAAAGCTTTTACTGTGCTCTTTCCACTTAAAATTAGAAGCAACCTCTGTAGGCCTATTTTAATTATGATCCAAACAAAGATGCTGCATACAAGCAGATTTTAATATAAATTTGATTGTATAAATTCAAAATTCAAAACTAGAATGGTCTGACTTTAGTTTTGTAAAATTATAAAGGAAACAAAAACATCAGATTGACTGAATGAGACGCAAATACACTCTGCAGGTGGTGCTCATGGGACAGCAGCGATACAACATTACCTTGGTTACTGCTGTAAAAAAGCAGCGCTGTGGTTATGAGCACCAATTTAACAACTCAACCGATAAGAATCGCTATGTACTGATTTTCATCCAGCTCAGGGTGCATCATCCTTACTATTAACAATGCAGTTTTAACGAGGCCCTAAAGGGACATGGTAATGGTAAAAATATAAGATGGAAGAAAAATGTTTTGCTTTCTCTGGTACTTTTGTGTTTTCCTGAGAAACTTTGCATTTGTCTCTTAAGTGCTTTTTTTTCAGAGCAATGTGAGTGCGAAGTTTGATCATTGAGCTCGTTTTTAGTCAGACCTTTGAGCCAAGACAGATCTTTACCCTGTTCAGCACTGAACTGAAAAGCAATTCCAGCTGCAGTGCTGAACCGATTCCCTTATTGAGAGGCTCTATGCATTATTCTATTTCCTCATTACATGGATGAGTGGTGTTTTGGAGGAACTCAAATGAATTAAATGCAACTGTAAATCTGCAATATTTAAGAATTCACAGAATTCTTTACTTGAAATGGTTGAAAGGCCCATTTGGCTTTTAATCTGGACAACCTCCTGTTGCAGGATTTCAGTCACCTGAGAGAGGACCGCAATCTTAAAAACTCTAGTTAAATAGGATTTGTCACATAATTATGAGGTTTAGCACATGCCAGCAGATTAACAACAATAATTTATGAAATATGGTTGCCCTCAACTGCCCTCTTTTCAAATACGAAAATTCTAGTTTGTTATAAATGCACCCTTTATAGATTTGGGGGAACTAGTCTAATGTCTTCTAATTTCATTGCTATTTTAGCAGATATTGGTGTGAGACACTTCCACCATAATCATCCAAGCGAATCCATATCTGTATGATAGGAAAGCCTCCGTCGGAAGCGCAAGAGAAAGATGGAGTTCATCATTAAATGGAGTGGAAGTATTACCTGTAAGTTAGTCCGGCGTCACAAAAGGCAGACTCCACATCCGGAGTGTTCTTTGCCTCGGCTGTCAGTTTTCTTATTCAGTGGCCATGAATCTAGAAGGGGAAAATTGGAATGAATGCCCTCTCCCATTTTCAAATCCGACGGCTTCTTTCTGCTCTCGCAACCCTTTTATCTGCTCCGTGCACCCTTATTTTATTCCCACAGGCATGACGGGAGAGCGCAGAGGAGAAAGGAGGACTTTTTATTCCCTGGTTTTATTGAGAATCGCTGGCTAGTTTTATTGCACAACCGTACAAACTCAGCCACAAGGCAGAGCGGTAGGAATCAGAGGGAATGCTCTCATTTTTCAGAGTACATAAGATTGCCCTTCATTGCCGTGCTTGTTTTGGGCCTCTCCTAACCATGTCGATGAATCGAGTTTCCAACTCCATCAAAGCTTCTTAAATGCAAGAAGATTGTTGGTTATACTTCGGCTCGTCTTAAGATGCAATATTTTGTCCTACCCTGCCTTGGCGTGTTAAGATTATGCCAGAATCTTTTATTGAGTGAGAGTCTTCATACTGGAGAAAAGTGACAGGTTTTCTCATTGTCATGCCGAGTTCGTCACGGTAAGAATAGTCAGCTCTGCCTATAGGCGTAGAGTTGTGTTGCGCGGTGGAGAAAGCTGTCATATTCATCTTGACCTGCTGTGTTTTCATATGTGTGCTACTTGAACGCTAACAGCTGACAGCTCTTTGACGTGTGTGCAGGATGTAACTAAGAGGATGTCTCTGCCCATGGATATTCGTCTCCCTCCAGAGTTTCTGAAGAAGTTGCAGATGGAAAGCCCTCCGCCATGCAAACCGCTCAGCCGCATGTCCAGAAGAGCTTCACTGGTTAGTAACCAAATTAAAGTCACTTAGACAGTTAGTGAGCAATCAAAACAAGGGCATACAACCTGATCTCACGGCAATTCGTACATATTTTACGAGGTGGCTAATTCGTACGAATTTGTACAACCTCACTATATACTTTATTTTAAATCGTACATATTTTACGAGATGGCAATACGTATGAATTTATACAAATGACCTAAGCGTAACCCCGCCCCTAAACCTACCTATCACGTGGTTTTAGACAAATCATACGAAATCGTACGAGTGAGTTCGTACGAATTGGCACAAATTTGGCACCTCGTATGAATATGTACGAATTGCACGTGAGACTGTGTTGGGGCATAAAATAGCTCAAGTTCACACTAATAACTCCATATTAAACGAAACTCTAACCCACCAAAACATAATATGTTTTTAAATATCCAGGTAACATACATAGTGGTTTCTAAAAAATAATGCTATAGCTAGTAATTCTACTCTTAAATGTCTTCTTCAGGCAGATTTTGGGCCTGAATTTCAACCGATTTAAACCGCTAGCTGGCAATATTACTAAGGGCCTTTCAGACCACTTTAGTTCCAGAACTAAAAGCAGAGTACTAAAGTACTGAGACGATTGAGAACTATTTTCCAGTACCATTTAAAAGGGTTGCATTCGCACCGACAGTGTGTACTAAGTGAAGTAAACCGATCGCCAGTGACGTCATTTGCACACGGCATTCAAAAAGAGAACCGAAGAACGCCATAGACAAAGTCTACAGGCAAGTGGCGTTTATAAAAAAAGAACCAAGTTGATACAATGTCTACACAGTACATGTTTAGATTTATAAGACAAGTTTATGTTTAGAGTTATAAGACATCAATCCAAGCAAATCACATCAAACTTTGATTTGAAGCAAAAAAAAAGTAAGGAAAAGAATAACAATCCCATGAGGTATAGTGAAAACTCTAGTAAAAATAAAAGCATTGATTTAAAGTTTACATTTTTTATGTATTTCAAAAACTGCATAGTATGCATACAGTCAAAATAACAGTAGTTTGCGAGGCCATGAAAACTGACTGCACATCATTTAAGGCTCTCTGATTGGTGGAAATTTCTCCATCAGAATCATGGGAAAAGTAGTTTTCACCAGGTATCCACTTCTAAATGCAATAAATAAAAAAAATAAAAAAAATAATGCTGGCTGGTGTCTTCAACAGAAGCA
Source organism: Enteromius viviparus (assembly GCA_032353835.1). Lineage (NCBI taxonomy): Eukaryota > Metazoa > Chordata > Actinopteri > Cypriniformes > Cyprinidae > Enteromius > Enteromius viviparus. The sequence goes on from JAUCNO010000044.1 coordinate 2,965,733, forward strand.
CATACTGTGCCACTGTATTTATGTTTTATTTATATAGCTCTTTTAACAATACAGATTGTAGCAAAGCACTGAACATTATCATTATCTTCATATCAGCATATCAAACATTTTCATTAACGTTTAAAGGTGCCTGGAAAAGTCAAGGAAATTACAAAAATTTAAAAAAAAAAGTGCAATATGGTTTTATTCTACTTAGGCTCAGCTGTAAAATATTACATCAGCTAGAAATTGCTCTTTTGAGAGTGAAATATCTTAAAACGAATAGTATTTTACTTCTAGAACCGTACCATTACACTCTGTCAAACTACAGTATATGCCTGCTACTGCTTTTGAAATACAGATTGTGAATAGTACTCATGCACAACAGGTTTGTACACTTGCGTAGGTCTAGAATTTCTGTCTGTGTTTGTACAAAAACAGCCTCAGCACTGAACAATGCAGATGAAAATACTTACATAATAACGCATCTTAAGCAGCATTACTGCAAGAACGGGCTTAAAAAAGCATCATCATAAATGTCTTCTACACACATTCTTCTCTCGGAGGTCAATTTCTGTAAAATAATTATGCTGCTGCTGCCGCCACACAAATAAAACTCCATGTACAACAAGTTTACATGCTTTCAAGGGATTGATCGCAATTACAGATTATGTTTTTTTATTGTCTAACTCAGCATATCCTCCTGCTAAACACACACACACACACACACACAAAATCCATCAGTGGTTCCTACACAACTCTCTTCTTCACATTAAATACCACTAGGAACCTTAATAACGACCTCACATACAGTTTTAGCTCGTTTTAGCGTACGTATGTTGATGCCCTTGCACTGTACAGCTTCTAAAACTATTCATAAATGTTATCAACAAACTATTTTAACAAATTGAAGACACTTTATTCCATTGTTTTCCAGTCGGACATTGGCTTTGGGAAACTGGAGACATATGTGAAGTTGGGCAAACTAGGAGAGGTAAGATGTTTTCACTTTCCTTGGGAAAAAAAAAATAATATGCTACAGGCAAAAATTAAAAACATAAAACAGCAGCCATTGAAATGAAGAATCAAATGGGTTCATTATGAGATTTCCCGCAGGCGATTACAGTGAATATGAGTTGTGTTGAATGTGGTTTCTGATTTAATGGGCTTTTTTTTGGTATGAAGAGACATCAGTCTCTAATATGCTCAAAGCTGTACTGCGACTAGCCTGTCAATTTTCCATTAAGTGCAACAAAGCATGCACATTGCAAATTGTGAGAAATAATGTACTACATACAACCCAGAGGAATACCGTATCTAAAGACTGCATGAGAAGAACCTGAAGTATTGGAAAACTGGAAGACTCGAGCTGAAGTGAATTCACTTTAATAGAGAAACCTTTGTATAAGCAGTTATAAATGTGTTTATTAATGTTTAAAGGTGCTTTTAGCTCTGCCTGGAAAAGTCAGGCATGTCATTTAGCAGACACTTTATAAAAATTAATACAACTTAACACAATAATCATAAGCAATCTTAAGTCTTTATAAGTATCAGGTAAAGCTTTTTTAATTTTTTTTATTAATTAATAATTTTTTTTTCATCAAGGGCAAAATAAATTGATCCAAAGTGGCAGTAAAGACATATTGTTACATAAAATTTTCAAATAAAGGCTATTCTTTAGAATGCTCCATCACTATTTTCACAGAAATGTTAAATACATTATTATAAAAAACATGTT
>JAUCNO010000044.1:2967549-2980753 GCA_032353835.1 Enteromius viviparus
TCGTACGAAATCGTACGAGTGAGGTCGTACGAATTGGCACAAATTTGGCACCTCGTACGAATATGTACGAATTGCTCATGAGACTGTGTTGGGAATCCCTTAGCGTCAATCAACATGCCAACGAGATGTGTATTTTTATTTTATCATCATAATTAAAAGATATATTGGGTAAAAACATTGGAATTATTGCATATATGTAGGGGTGTTATTTTTCAATGTAAACAGTCAAAACAGTTTTATTTAAATTATAATATCTACACATTTATGAGCTCATAACCCAAACCCTGCCCCTAAACCTACCATCTGTCAATAAAACACAAGATATAGCAGGCAGATACAACCACCCTCATCATTTATTTGAAAGATATAAATATTCCAAGTCTTTTGATTCAAAACGATTGATTTGTGAGAGGAATAGACGCAGTCGCTGTATCCGTCTTCCGTGTACTTCCTGTGTGCTGCTGCAGTCTGTGAGCGATTTCAAAAAATGCCGCTTCTAGAATCCTTATGTCAACATTGGGTTGTGAAATGTCATTGGCTCTTGCGTGTCTCGTGACCGATTGCATCATGCTGTTGTGAAATACTATTGGTTCTTGTGTATCTCGTGATCGGTTGCGTCATTCTATTGGACAGGAGTATGTTTTCTGAATGAGATGACAGCGCGTGACGGGAGCGGAATCATTTTTTGTGATTAAAACCTTGTGTTATACTCTCTTCTTCAAATAAACACTTCGTATGGCTTAGAATGTGACTTGTCAGATGTGGCACAACTTGTTTGTAATGTATTTATACTGCTTGTTTTTGATTGGTTTGCGCAATAAATACCTGTACAGTAACTGCATTTGCCTGCCTGTGTGTTTGTATTGTTCAGAGGTGGGTAGGTTAAGGGTAGGGGTGGGGTTTGGTGCTCCAATAAAAGTAAAAAAAAATAAATAAATGTATATATGCACGCAAACCATTACATTAAGCGCAACAACTAAAAACAACAAAGGAGCCTGAGCGTCGAAAAGTGACTACAAAGGGGTACCTTGATCGTCAAAAAGCGATGCAAAATGGTTTTGACCAAGCGTCAAAATGTTGACGAGTTGGGAGTGAGAATGTGTTTTTCAAACGCATCCTGATGGTAAGCTGTTTTTTGGCAGCCTCTAATCAACGTAACTGATTATTTGATTTCTTTAAGAATGATTGGTTTCTAACCCATCCATGGCCTCTCTGGAAATCCATGTGCTCATCCTCGCGCCGTCTCTGTTATATGGGATGTGAGCCATAAAAACATACAACTGCTAAAAACTGCCCTCCTGCTGTTCTGCCCGACAGATAAAGATAAAATAAAGAAATTCACTTTTGTGAAATTCATTTTTGTAAGTGGACAACATCTACTCCTTAAAAAAGTAACATTCGAGGAAGAGCTGAGTGATTTTTATGGTTATAAACAAATAACTGTTCAGTGATAATATTAGTTAACAGTTTGTTTTGTTGGTCATTTCACAGTCTTATGACTATATCATGGAATTATTATCATTATTATGCAGATACTGTAGCCAGAGCGGCTTTCTTGTGCTCGTCATGTTGTACCCTCAGGTTAATGGCTTTTATTTGGAAACTTGTGCTGTCAGTGTTACACTAGTACCTTTCTTTTTGTTTTCCTTATTACAGATTATCACATTTCTTTGTTTATCTCTGTGGATATGGGTATGGCTCTCTTGTAAAAGATCTTTATCTCAGTCCTGACTATATTTAATCAAATAACTTTCTCTGTGTTTACCTGTCTGTTCTGCTCCTTTGATTTTACAGTTTGTGGCATGCAACTTACTGCTGCCTAACCCCGTTTCAGCCAGTGAATAAAATTGTAAAAAGGTTATTGTGGCTTTTTATCTCAAAATGCTGACTTTTTTTTTTTTTTTCTCGCTCAGAATTGCATGATACAAACTCACAATTCTGACTTATTTTCTTACAATTTTAAGATATAATGTCAGAATTCGGAGATATAAAGTCGCAATGGGGAGATACAAAGTCATAATTGCGAGAAAGTTACAATTGTGAGTTATAAAGTCAGAATTGTGAGATATAAAATCAAAATTCTGAGATATAAAGTCTGACTTTATATCTTGCAATTCTGTATTCATATCTCACAATTGCAAGAAACGCGTCAGAATGTCTTCACTACGTTTATAATAAGGCTTCCCTCAACGAATAGACACGAATGAAACTGGAATCGTCTTTGATTTTCTATTCTTTCTGACAATAAAGCACTTAAACACGACAAACTTAAGTGGGACATTTCTCATTACACGTGACTGGTTTGGTATAAAGCATGCAAGTGTCACGTATCCACTGAAAACACCTGTTATCAGTTGCAGCAACGTTTGATAAGTCATATAAACAGAAATTAAATGGGCCAAGGTGAAAATAAAGTCAGAGACATCTGGAAATAAAATCCTGCCTCAGGCGGCATCACAGAGACTTCACAGAGAACAACTTTATTTCAAAAGACTCACCTGAGGCGGTTTCAAGTGAGATGTATTTCAATTTTGTATTTATATACTACTAAATATTCTCAGTCACATTTGTTCTACTATTAAAAAAAAGTTATACTCCTGGAGAATGCACTGTATTTTGACAACCATTTGAATGCTCCTAGCAGTATTCTGAACTCCGATAACTACTGTTCTTTTAATGCTTCAACAAATGTTCATTTGTTTCTCTTAGGCTTGTGAATTCTTTGTCAGCGCTGGCTGTGTCCAGCCTCACCATCTCTGTGGTTTTTGCCGTCATCCCACTATGCAATAAGTTGCTCTTGTTGGCCTTTGCCTTGGCAGTATCTGGTCTTGCCATGGGCGTCATCGACACCATCTCTAACCTACAACTGGTCAAGATATACCAGAAGGACTCCACAGTTTTTCTGCAGGTCAGTATCTTCTGAGTAACTTCCAAGCAAAGTATATTTTACCTTGCATGATTATAGTGTTAGTCTGAAAGGCTGTGGCAGAAATATGCCATTCACATGTACAGTATGAAGCCTTTACATGCAATGTATACAAATCTTTTTCTTTAAACAAAAAGTTCTGTTGTCATCTTTACCCACCTTCAAACCCGTTTGACTTTTCTCTAAAACACAAAAGACTTCTTATGAACTATATATATATATATACACTACACTATACACACATTACAGTTCAAACGCTAGGGAATGAAAGTCTTTTATGTTCACACAGGCTGTATTTATTTGATCAAAAATACAAGTTTTTTGCCATTTAAAAGAAATGTTTACTATTTCAATATATTTTATTAAATTAAATTTATAATACTATAATAATTTTTAAACAATAATTTAAAAACATTTATTTGAAAGTGAAATCTTTCGTAATATTTAAAAAAAAAATTATATTTTATTTTTTAAAAACTTTTCATATTAACTTGAAATGATGCGTTACAGTTTTTTTCTCATTGAATAGTGTTTAGTTCAGAAATGCTCATTAAGTAAATCTGACAATATGATAATTTATGACTTTCAACTGATTTAACACTTTATAGTAAAGAATTGTGGGTGTTAAATTTTGCAATTTACGTAATATTTATGCAAATGATTAATAAGGTGGGTTAAATGTAAGTTTTTATTTTTTCTCATCAGCATGCATCCCTCTCAAATACAGACTGCAAAATAAGCTATATTTTTTGTTGGCATTTCAAGATTTCTGTAGCATTTTAAAAACTGTTCCTGGTAAAAGCAGATACACCCTTGGTATACAAAAGGGTAAAAAATATAACCATGAGAAATATGTAAGCAAAACACACCAGTCATACAGTCTTATTCATGGCAACAGCATAATTGAGAGTGTAATGTTGCTCTACCAGTTTCTCAAAGAGGAAGTTATTTTATTTGTATTTCATAGAAGTTAAATAGTTTGAATTTGATGTTGTGAAACAAAATTTCTGTTACATTGGTCATATCATAAAAAGCAATGATTAGAAAACCTTTCACAAGCTACAGATTTACTCAGTATATATATCAGAATAATCAATCTCTTTTCACACATAGGTTCTGTTTAAAATCATATTAAAACAATATGTCATAAGGTGAATATGATAACTCCAAGGCTTTTAATGTAAACTAAAATAAGTTTTAGTTGTTGTTTTAATAATAGTATTTTAGAATTGTTACCTTAAAGGCCTTAAAGGATTAGCCAATAGTTCAATTAGGACTTTTAAGTAGTACTAGGGTGCACCTTGAAACAAAACAAAGGCTCTGGTATATTTAAAGATCAGTCAAGTATATTTCAGCTGAAACAGCTCAGATATACATTTTAGTCTAGGACTAGGCTTAAAGGAAAACGCCACTATTTTTCCACATTTCACTAAGTTCTTCCCTCAACTCTTGTCTCAGTTCATGCACTTAATCTCTCTAGCTTGTGGCGCCACTATGTTAGCATTTAGCAAAGAGCTAATGTTTGCGTGCCACTATGTTAGCATTAAGCGGAAGAGCACTTTGCAGCACTTCGACCCCGGCAGAGTAATATCATCATTCCTTGGTTGTATTGACGGAAGTAAGAGGGAGTGATGATATTACTGCGCCGAGGTCGAAGTGCTACGAAGTGCTTTACCGCCATACATTATAGTCATCTTTTTTACGTTTTATTATGTGTTACCATACTTACTTGTTTAACTAATCATGTAACTGTGCAAGTCATGTTAAAACGTGCAAGTGTTTGGTGGTTTCTAAATTCATGCCTGTTTTGGTCCTAATTAATGAATGGAGCTAAGCTGAACGTTAATATAGTGGCCCGTGCTAGAGCGATAAAGTCGTTGTATGTGTATATGTAGTCATTGATTTAGCAGACACTTTTATCCAAAGTGCCTTATAAATTAGAACAATGGAAGCAATCAAAATAAACTATTTATACAAGTGCAATAACAAGTCTCAGTTAGCTTAACACAGTACACGGTTTTTGTTTTAATTATATAATAAACCAGAAAAAGAATAGATGTTGAGGGTCTGACACAAAGCGAACATCGTTACACCTTTTTAAACAAACACCCAATCAGAACTAAAGTTGTTCTAAAAACGTTTCTTGTCCTAACTTTCTTCTTCTCCTCCTCGTCTGGGTTGTCTCTGATCTCTTCTAGGCCCTTCACTTCTTTGTGGGTCTCGGCGCTTTAGTGAGTCCCCTCATCGCTGACCCCTTCCTGTCTGAGACCAGCTGTGTGATTGGGAACAGCAGCACCAATGCAACATCATTAACGCATCTGAGGAACAAGCTCGCAGGCAGACATGTGCACAACGTGTCCAATGTCCAGCTCCACACTGACGGAGAGGTGGTGACCAACGTTTCCTACGCCTTCTGGATCATGGCTATCATCAATGTAAGAGTTTTTGTATCGTCTTTTTTACGGGTTTGCGTGCCGTCAGTACACTAGCTAGACTGAATGTTGTGTGGAGTTAGTGTGCACACAGCAGTAATGTAGAAGGAAGGGAAGCTGGGAGGGTATTTGAATAAAAGAAATGAATCAAGATTGTCTCTTTGGCAACTGTATTCCATCTAACAGTTCTGTTTACACTGTGGTTATTATATAGTGGAGAAGTAGTGTCGGTATAACTGATACACACCTAACATCTGATCAGTAGTTTCACGAAGCTGAAGGTTATTCTAATTACGAATATGATACTTTGTTTGGATCGTGATTAAAATGCATTGGTTGTCCCTAATTTTAAATGAAAAGAGGTTTCATTTATTTGTTTGATTTATTTATTCATTTGATTTGTGGCTTGTTTTTAAGTTTTCTATTGTATAGTTTTGTTATTTGAGACATTTAAACTTCACAGAAATTTGCTGCATTTTGTTGGAAAATTTAGAAAAAACCGTATTGAGAAATCTGTATCAAATCTAGTATCACGTTGTAAGTTGAGTGTTACATCCCACGATCAGTAGGTAGATTAGGCTGCTCTTTGAACTTTCTATTCAAAGAAACCTGAAAAAAATCTATTCACAGAAAAATATGAAGTAGCACAAAATAGAAATATTAGAAATATTTCTGTAGCAGCAAGTATTAGATCACTATATTGGAATGATTTCTGAAGAATTATGTGACGCTGAAGACTGGAGTAATGAAGCTGAAAATTCAGCTCTGATCACAGGAATAAATTACATTTGAAAATATATTAAAATAGAAAACAGTTGTTTTTAAATATTAAAAATATTTCATAATCTATTATTATTATTACTACTGTTGCTGTATGCTTAAGCAAATATATGCAGCCCTGGTGAGCAGAAAATACTTAAAAAATAAAAATAAATAAATAAATAAATAATAAAAAAAAAAATATATATATATATATATATATATAAAATAAAATCTTTCAGACTCCAAACCTTTGGCTGGTAGTGTGTATACATAATATTTATAATAGTGTATTATACATTGTAATAATGTTTTGTGCAAGAAATGCTGAGACATTCTAGTATTGAGAAAACATGATATTTGATTGCATTATGTTCATCGAATAACACAGAAACTAATAAAAAGCAATACTTAACAAAAACATTTTTTTAAGTGCAAGACAGAAATGTTTGCAGCATATCTTAGATGCAAACAATTCCTAAAAGATTCATCCTAATGGAATGTTTGAAAATGATTTTGATCTGACAAAGTTAAATAGGACGTTTCATATGATATGTGTGTGGGTGTGTGTGTGGTCAAATACATTTACACAAGTTAATACTGCTGTCTGAGGTTAAATAGTTTGCATCAATAGAGCTTTAAAGGGTTAGTTCACCCCAAAATTAAAACTCATTTATTATTCACCCTCATGACGGTAAAACCCGTACGACCTCTTTGGAACACAAATGAAGATTTTTTTATGAATTGAGCTTTCTGATTCTGCATAGACAGCAACACAACTGACATTTACATTTTTAAGAGTGAATGATTCCTATCCGAGTCTTACATGCCTAACTCTGTCTTCTCTGAATGTAGCTTCCTGTACCCATCGGCATATTAATCCTGATGTACTGGGAGCGGCTGTTCTCGTGCGGATCAGACCCCAGTCGACGTTTACTAGATGGAGACGTGCTAGCGATGAAAACCTGGGTAACCTCTGGTCTGTCAGAAGACGCCGGACCTCAGAAAGAGACTTCCAGAAGTAAGAACCCAACCTGGCAGCACGTCTGCACCACTGACACTGATAAAATAATTACCGTGTGGGATCAGACCATGTTCACAGTTAGTGTTGAAGCACATGTCAGAAATAAGATGCCGTCAGATGAGCATAAAAGCCAGAAAGACAGCAAGTTCTGTCATCTTCCCGCTCTTGTGTCCCCTCAGGCCACGCAGGCTTGTTCGGCTGCTGTCTCCTTGGCAACACGCACAGCTTTCCGCTGTCTTTCTTTGGGATCCATATCCTCGGGGGTCTGGTGCTCTTCTTTTCTGATGGTATAGTGGTAAGCAGGATTAGCACTTCACAGCCAGTAATTCAAGTGTATTTGCTTAATTACTTGAACTCATGTATTATTTAATCTCTCGCACCTCAGGGCTCATACACAGGCTTTGTGTACACCTACGCAGTGGCGCCCCCTATGACTCTACCTCACAAGACCGCCGGATACTTGACCTGTGTCTTCTGGGCGGCCATCACTGTCGGCCGACTCTCTGCCATTCCTCTGTCTTACAGGTTTAAACCTGTGCGCTTGCTCTTTGTTAGTCAGGTCAGTATCTTTAGTTTGATTGTGAGCCAGTTTTATGGAAATTATTCAAAATAATGTTGTTGCTGTATAAGGTAACCAGACAGTGTTAAATACTGTAAAAACAATAAAATGTGCATTTTTTTAAGTATTTTCAAATGTAATTTATTCCTGTGATGCAAAGCTGAGACATTTCTGTGTCACATGATCATTCAGAAATCAGTCTGATCTGCCACTCAGCTGTTATCAATTATTATTGGTGCTGAGTTTATTAATACTTCTTATCAAATTTAAAAAAAAATATATCTTTTTTTTGTTTGTTTGTTTTTTGTAAACCATGGTGCTTTTTTTCAAGATTTTTAGAATTATACATTTCTTTACTCTATTTTATGATCATTTTAATGGGTCTTTGCTGAATAAAAGTATTAACATATATTATTTGAATCCATACTCCAAGCACAAGAAAATGGCTTTAAAATGCTGATGAAAATTTTAACTGGTCATATATAATATAACAACTTAAGATGAAGGTTTTTGTAACTAAAGGATGCACAGGAGGACTCAATCCTGCTGTTATATATTCTACTTAGTTTTAGCTTTGTAAATGTGTGTGTATATATAGATGGATAAATGGATGGATAAATAGATAAATAAATCTGTAAGTATCTATCCTTTTTTTTTGACTATATTGTTTACTTTTTTGTCTACATTAAGTAGCTTAATATACATATATCATAAATTATAATATATAATATAATACATATATAATATAACATTATACATTCATCTTTATTTACTCCTTTAAAATAAAGTTGCATTTTAGGTTTAGGATTTAGTGTAAGATTTGTCTACCTTTTTGTCTATTTATACTGTAAAAGCAATGTTTTTGTTAATTATTTAAAAAATATTATATTTGAAAAAACTTTTTGACTTTATTTTTGAGTTTTCTCAACCTCTTGTTTTAAGTTTGTATAACAAAAGTGGAGAAAACTCCTACAAAAATAAGTTGAGACAACTCAAAAATCTGCTGAAGCTGGTTGCTGTTTTTTTTTTTTTTTTATTAATTTAGTCTACATTAATTTTGCAGGTCTATGATGCTATGATTTTTATTTTCTGTTGGTTTTCGGCCACTTGGCTTGAAAATAAACAAGTATGTTTATTATACATTTAGAAAAATGTTTAATGCAATATAACAATTAAAACAAATGTTAATTGAAAGATATATCTATATCTATCTATCTATCTATCTATCTATCTATCTATCTATCTATATATATATATAATTATTACTTTTTTATTGCAGTTTTGATCATCAGTGTTTTTATAGTTTACATGCATACAAAGATTCCTCAAAGATTCCTTACCCAGGAGCTCCGATGCACTTAGGGTTGAAGCTAAACTCTGCAGTGCATTGCACCTCTAAACACCATCAACCAAGTGAAGGGCGGAAAAGTACATTTATCAGTCCATTACAAACTCTCTGACAGACTGCTGAACTATAAAAGAGGCTTACACTATCAAAAAGGCGTGTCATCCACGATGCACCAAGGGAAACTTTGGACAGGAACAAACATCCTTGTTCTGCATCCTGCTCTGCCCTGTCCATTCTCCAGACGGGCCATTTGTTTATCTGGTGTGACTAAGGCTCCTTTCTCATTTCACGCTTTTATTTGTGCCAAAAGTTTATGACAGCGGGCCTCTTAATTTCTGTTAATCACACAGATAAAGCAGGGGTTGTTCACCTCAAATAACAATACGATGATACGTGTCCAAATGCAAATCCTCTCCATTCTGTTCTCTCGTAGGTGGGTGTGATAGTCACACTACTTCTGCTGCTGATCTTCTCCAACAACAGTGTGTTCCTCTTCATCGGCACCTGCTGTCTCGGCCTATTTATAAGCAGTATCTTCCCCTGCATGCTCGCATTCACTGAAGACGTCCTGGAGTATAAAGGTATTGCGACAGATGGACCGCTGCTGTCTCCGGCATTGTTAAATCACCTTTTTGTTCACGGATTTCATTGATTTGACAGCAGCCATTGGTGGTTTCGCAGTTCAGTATTTATTCAAGGTTTACTGCTGAGCCAAAGGCAACAGGAGCCGCCCCATTTAATTCTTTACGCCATTGGCCTTTGACTCTCTGGAAAGGTTTGGGTTGACAGGTCTTGCGTCTTACAGCAGAAACAATCCTATTTAAACCCAGCGGTCAAACCCTTTGGGAGGAATTATTTCAAAATAAATGGCTAATTGCCGAGCGCCCTCTGTATGCTGCTGATATGGGGGTGCTGTTAGGGTAAAGCAATTAAAAGAAAATGTCATTATCGTTAAAAATATCCCTATCATTAGAGCAGGCCGGGCTCTGGAATTGAACTGACTGTATTCATCTGTAACAGATATTGAAATGCACATGAATGCTGGACAATTAGAATAAAAATGAATGGGATAAATCCCATCACTGTTGCAAGGGTAGTCCTGAATAAAAGTGCCACTCAGTTTTTTGATGAAAACCGCAACAGTGCGGGGGCGAGTTAGTGTGGTGATTAAGCAATTTAAACGTAGCTTATTATGTATTACTTGTTACAAATAATCCAATAGCAAAGGTATGATTTAATTAAAGAAACACTCCTTTAGTTTTGAAAATAGTTCCTTTTAAGAGATAAACAATTGATTTTTTACCGTTTTTGAATCCGTTCAGCTGATCTCCAGGTCTGGCGGTAGCACTTTTAGCTGTAGCTTAGCATAGATCATTAAATCTGATTAGACCGTTAGCATCATGCTTAAAAATGAGCAAAGAGTTATATTTTACATCATGTATTAAGAGGACTGATATGGCTAGGAACTATACTTATATTCCAGCGTAATATTTAAGGAGCTTTTCTGCCGTATCTTGGGTTATAACATTACGCAACACCTAAAAACAGACCCAAACTATTAAAAACTCTTGCGTCATGTTTTAAGCACGTGTTTTGTCGTCAGGTTGTGCTACCCCAGTTATGGTGACCAGTGCAGGGATGGGTGAGATGTTACTCCAGGTGCTCGTGGGTACGGTAAGTCTGACTTTAATATTTCCATTTAGGCTCCTGGGGATTGAACCCACGACCTTTGCATTGCTTGAGCTAGTTGAGCTATTTTTGTAACCGTTGATTTGAATCTCTTTCCTCCCTCAGGTGATGCACAATCAAGGTAGCTTCAGTTTCATGTTGTGCGGAATGATCTTCGGCTGCCTGGGCTTCGCTTTCTTCGTTCTGCTGTTCTTCGTCCAGCAAAGTCACAAAAGCTTCACAGAAGGTGCATAGACTCTCTTTATCCTTACACCGTTGCCCATAATCTCGCTCAAACTGAAAATTGACTTTTTCCAATTAATTTGGTAGATGTTTTAATTCAAAGCAACTTGCATTGAGTGGCCAGTATACACGTGTATTTATTGGAAATCAAAACCATGAGCTCACCATTGCTAAAAGCCATACTCTTCTACATACATCTGAATAAAACAGATTTGCTTCAAATCTTTGGCTTGTGAAATAACGTCTATCATCATGCATTTGCAAAATGCAGAGGTCATTTTATAACATACCTTTGTTTTTTTTTCCCATACAGCTTTCCCTAATAACTCCCCTACGGAAAAACTTGAGGAAAATGGAATCAAGACCTGTTCCGCTGCCGTGCTGAACTCATGGGACACGTCAGAGCAGAAAGCATCTATCGATCCCTAACAGTGAAGAAGACCGATGAAAATATGACAGAAGCAAAGGGACAGTGGTGTTGTTGACTCAGGGACACATCCTTGGATGAGCATGCAAATTACTGACCATCGACAGAGCTAAACAATGTATGAATGAATTAAAGGTTTATTTTTGTATTCAAATATTTTTGATGAATGAAATGATAATCATTCCCAATGGCTGCTGTGTCACTGGATATGTGCAATATAATAACTTTTCTAGAGAAAAGTTGGTTTAGTGTTTATTTGAATGTCAGTGGTTTTTATTAGATCAAAACAATAACATAAAATACAGTATTGTTTGGTAAAATTCCAACAAATTGCTCGAAGACTCTAAATTGGACTGGGCTTACTCACAGATGAGTAGCCAATTAATTCTCTGCCAAAGCCGATGTCCTCATAACACATTTGCAGTTAAGAGGTGAAAAAAACGTCTTCCTGGAAAAGTTTCCTTGTATTGTGTTTTACGGCCTTGGGTCTTGACGGTTCCTCTGAACCAGTGACCTCGGCCTCAGGTGGGCGATCCTGATTGTAGGAGGTAGCTGTGTCAGCGTACTTCTCTTGGCCTGGGGAAAATTTTATTTGTTTTTTCTGGTTACGCAGGTGTCAGACCTGCTAACGTTAACACAATCGCTGCATAAACGAGGTCAGCTTTCTGCAGCTGTATTTGATGAAGACACACAAGCCAAATGAGTTACACAATAATTTTTTTATAGAAACCTTCCTTCCCTTCCAACATCCACAGATTAGTACAACAGGTATGCCAATGAACAGAGAATTTGTAAACATTTGAGAGAGAGACAATCTGAAAATACATCTGCACAAAAATATCGAAAACATTTGGTGTCAATATTGTACCATATAACAGTATTGATCACACTGTTTTTATTACATCCCTTTTTTCACAAAATACAAATTTGCTCATGAGAAACAAAATATTCTTCTAAATGCAATGCAATTCTGAAGTCGACATTTAGAGGATGAGAAAATATGATGTTTATGAAACATTGCCACTTTCCAAGAATAGGGTGCAAAACAGCAATTTGATAACCTTAGAAGCATGTTTCAAATATTTTATAAAAGATTTTATTATGCATAGGAAAGATGGTAAATTGTATATGGAATTTCAAAAAAAAATTCTTATTAGAATTTGAGAAATGTCTGAATATGGGTTACTAAGACTTGATTTGTCATTTTTGTTGTAGTGCTCTTTGCAAAACAATTCAAATAAAACCTACCATAATGGGTAACAGAGTATTTTTCACTCTTGATTTGTATTCAGTGGTTTCACTTAAATTATAAAAGAGTATACATAAAATATATACGTATTGGAATGGTTAAGAATAGTTAACACAACAATGTGTACAAATTTACCAATTGGAATGATGTATGTGTGTGTGAGTGTGTGTGTTGGGGGGGAAATCAGGTTAAATATGGAATAGCTAAAAAGTATGTAGGCAAAATATATAATCTAGATTAATTCAATATCAATTACTTTTCATATTAGATCATATACAAACTTTTTTAATAGTCTTCTTTAAAGGAATAATTCACTCTAAAATGAAAGTTTTGTCATTAATTACTGATCCTCATGTCATTCCAAATATCTTTGTTCATCTTTGAACATTAAATAAGATGTTTTGATGAAGTCTGAGAGCTGTCTGACCCTGCATAGACATCAACACAACTCAAAGCCAAGAAAGGTAGCAAGGACATAGTTAAAATAGTCCATGACTCTCTGTGGTCATTAAAAATCCCATGACACTCATCGTAAAGAGTAGGGGTGTAACCCCGGTGTCCTGGCCAAA
>JAUCNO010000044.1:2980853-3003855 GCA_032353835.1 Enteromius viviparus
CAAGTGGATGCTGCACACTGGTGGTGGTTGAGGAGAGACCCCCCCCACATGATTGTAAAGCGCTTTGGGTGTATGGCCATACACAGTAAAAGCGCTATATAACTGCCTCATTCCTCATTCATTCATTCATATAAGACAAAATTGTTCTGAAGGTGCCATGAGTGTAAGTAATTAATGACAGAAGTTTCCTTTTTAGGTGAACTATCCCTTGCTTGCTTTTGAACATTTAAAAAGAACCGCCGTTTTATATCCTATTCAAACAAAAAGCCTTTTTTTCCCTAATATATAGCTTTTTGACTTTAATAATCTCTTTGACGAGAAAATATGGAAAAAGCAATCATAAAATACATTTTATTTAAGATAGAAAGTCTTAGAATTAATTACAAAATCTCTGTGCAGCAAAAAGTCTAAATGCATAGTTTACAAATGTTGACTCAAACCCAAAATTTGAGTGTTTGGGGTGATGGAGCCACTAATAAGATGAGTTTAGCTTAACAACAGTTTCTAAAAAAAAATGAGGAGAGAGGGAAAAATAGACTATTTTAAGTGCTTTAGACATACAGTAAAATACAACAGATGTTCAGTATGACTACAATAGTTAAATGTTCTTGGGAGAAAACCAAACTCAAACAAATGGATGAAACAAAACAGACAAGTCATTGCTTAACAGCTAAACATATATAACAAATCCCATTTCATCCATTACAGGAAGAAATTAGAATTTTCATAAAAAAACAAATGACTATTTAATGAAGTAAAAAATAATGCAGCCAAATTAAGCTGCATTTCCCCCCCAAACAACAACAGCTAAAAAATCTAAGTGGGTAAGAGAGCATTTTACTAAAATAATGGAAACAGGTTAAAAAACAAGTCACATTGCACACTGCACAAAATCTATTATTCAAAATGTAAAAGGCATTAAGCAAGTCAATATCCCTCTATGAGAAGGCAATTGCATGTGCAGTGCTCACGATACAGGCAAGAGCAATCAAACACAGCCTGAATTCTGCAGGAATGCAAATGAAGACGCTTCGCAATACAAGACCTCAGGAAAGCAGGTCAAAGTAAAAATACTACAAAACAACAGCACAATGCTACAGACACCCTATCGCATCTTACTGTATGTACAATGAAACTATTCTTTTCCTAAAGGAATATGTTCAAATCCACCTTATGTGAATTTCTTTCTTCTGTGGAACGCAAAAGAAGGTATTTTGCAGAATGTCCGAGCTGTCCAAAAAGCACCATAAATTAAATGTATAATGTTACAAGAAAAGTGCATTTCAGTATGTTCTTTCAACATAACTGTATGGCTTCAGAAAAAAACTAAAAAAGCACAAATCAAACTTGGAATTCTTGTTTTTGTTTGGTCAGGACGTTCTGCGAAACATCTCATTTTGTCGTACAAGTTCAGAACAACAGTAAAAATGAAAAAGAACAACAACAACAAAAACATGCATTTTAGCTATTAAATGAAATAAAATGTCCATATGCTTGATTTAGGCATACAGACAGTACTAGAAAGTATGACTAAACCATCAATATTTAATATGATCCATTTTCCACTGGATCTGAATACAGATTCTAGCTCTTATTATCATGTTCATGATATGTTAATGAAGTATTCTGGGTTAAATTCAACTAAAGCTTGTATCTAATAACATTCACTTTACAACAATTTAGGTTTTAGGACAAATAATTTCTAGAAATTATTTTCTATGCTCACAAATTCTGTCAAAAGTCATTTTAATCTGTTGCCTATTTGCATTTTACTGGCAACGGACTGGACCGGAAGGCACCACGTTAACGTCAGTGTTCAAGAGCGGTTTCTTCTGCTCCGATTAGTTTGTCATGCATGCTAGGTACAGTATGAACACGGAGCTTTGTGAACTGTGGGTAATCGTACAATACCTGAGAGCTTAATTTGAGATGCTTAATAGTTTCTGTTTATATATACATATACACACACATCCCTTTGTGTTTTTGTCATTGCACTTTAAGTGGTCCTAAAGCGAGGGACTAGCAGAGCATAGCTTGGTTTCTGCAATTTGAATGTCAGCATTTAAGCCTTTTTTTCCAGTTTTGCATCTAATGCATGTCAGTTATGATTCATGGCTTGTTGTTTAAGACTCTTAGAGGTAGGATTTTATATTGTGCAACTTATGGGCATTCATTTCCTATACTGGTTTATAAACTGAAATCTAAAACTGGCAAACACTCAACACACCGATACTGTGCTGACATCACATGAGGACTGCAAAGAGTGGCTGCAGACTTTGGTTTAAATATCTTTACTGCAGTTGTGCAATATTCAATTCTCTTTCAGAACACAAACTTCTTTTGGGTATTCGATACAATGCCTGATCAGAAACACTACTTTACAATTAATAGCACATAATCAATGGATCGTTTAAATGACACATTACATGGCACACACTATTTATTATGCTTAGATTAAAGCAAAACTTTATTCTTGTGATGCAAAGCTAAATATTCAGCATCGTTACTTCAGTCTTCAGTGTCCATGATCCTTAAGAAACCATTCTATCTATGATAATATAATATGCTAATATAACAAATATGTCTATAAAGAATTGAATTCCATGGAGAATTAAGATTTTTTGACAATTAGAACATTCAAAAGAACAGATTTAGAAATACTGACTTTTGGTCAATTAATTGCATTCTTCTTGATGAAAGTATTCATTCCTTAAAAAGAAATTGTGTACCTTTAACATTTTTTATGCATTTACTGTAATGCAAACCCAAATATATTTGTTGTCTTCAAAAACACATGGCAGTTCTGAATGACCGTCAATGGAAAATAATACGTGGTCTAACTAACCTACCAGCATGGGTTAAAAGAATAGTTCACCCAAAAAAGAAAATTCTGCCATCATTTACTGAACATTGAATAATTCCAAATCTCTATGAATCCCTTTGTTCTGCCGAACACAAAGGAAGAACAACAAGCTGTTTTGGGTCACCACTGACTCCCATAGTAGTAAAAAAAGGTCAAAGTCAAAGGTGACTCAAAACAGCCTGTTGTTCTTTGTGTTCGGCAGAACAAAGAAATTCATACAGATTTGAAACTACTTGAGGTTGAGTAAATGATGACAGAATTTTCATTTTTCAGTGAACTCTTCCTTTAAATAAACCTCGCTAGCCATCTACAACAATGGCAGACACTTCTGACTGGGCAATACAAACAGCTTTGCCTTGCTGTCCAAGGTAGATTGCATTCTGCAGGGGGATTGAATCTTGCACAACACTGGGAAAGCTGACAAATGCAGGAATGGTTTTGAGCATTTGGCCTGTGCTCTACAGACAGCCATCCAGTTACGGTACATGTCCAACCGATCTCCAGCAATCCAACCATCCTAATGGTGGGAGGAGGCTTTAAGCACTGAGCCGGTGCCGTTCCATTCCATTTTATGCTGTGTACGCTCCATTAGATTAATGGTGAATCGGCAGTCTATTGGAGTAAAGCAAGTCTTTGGGTTTTCCCACTCAACTGAAATCATTCCTAATGGCTTCCAGTCTTTCAGAGAGGAGAAAATGGTTTATACGAAAAGATTTGCGCGATAAGCATGGCCGCAGTGGCATATCTGGTTGTGTTACGGTAATGGTTCAATGGCATTGGGGCGTATTAGGAAACACGCTTCATTAGACAGTCGCCATCAAGCGTTGCAGCGTGGGCAACGCCAATCTGGCATACTCAAAAATGTGCATCATGGTCAAAGCACCAAAAAAGACGGGGTTAATGTTATAAGATGTCACTTTAAAACATAATGAGGGTTACATCAAGAACGTCCTGAGTGTTAGCCTCTATATTCATAAAGAGATAGTTCACCCAAAAATTTATTCAATATCATTTTGTTGCAAACCTCCATGGCTTTATTTCTTATGTGGAACACAAAAGATGATATTTGCAATTATATAATATATCATAATCAAGGCTAATGGGGTCCAATGTTGTTAATGTTGTTCTCCAAAAGATTGTGTTCCTCATAAAAAAAGAAAGGCATACAGGTTTGGAATGACTTGGTGATTTATCCCAAATAAACTTCTTCCGATTCTGATTGTACTCATTATATAAAGTGATTGTGTTCACGTGGCTCTTGAATCATAAAGTGTCTGAGGGTAGCAACTGAATTGTAGATGTAGACAGACAAACTGTACACAAACTGCGTATTATTTTTAGTAAAATAAACCGACTATTTCACTACTTAGTAAACAGGAATAGGAGCAAAAGCCCTAGTAAGTGCAGTGCTGGTTATGTGGTTTACAGAACACTTTAAACGCATGGCAGTAAGTGCAGCATGAGGAAAGGTACAAGATAAAACAGAGGTCACCATTATCAAAATCACAAGGCAAAGGGGCGGTTTAGCTTGGCAAGGCAGGTTTGTTTGAGGACTTCTCAAACAAAAGGCAAACACGAGGTGTTGAGACGAGGTGAACTTGTTGGATTATGTACAAAGCGATCCTTTATCCAAAGCAGAACAAGGATCTCGCCGTACAAACACATGGTGCCGACGTCACGTGAGAATCTCTTCTGCGTCTGATCAAAGTCTTGAGCTCCACAAAACACAAGGAAATTTAATCTAGCGATCGAACAATGGACGTTTTATGATGAAATCCCATTTTGGCAGCTGTGCAGATCAACAGAAGTCACACTAAAGCCAATCCCTGAAGACCAGCGCATTAAAAAATAGAAATGAAAGATTTACAGTGTCCTGCAGACACTGTCTGATGGCTTGATATACAGCTGAAGGGAAAGTATCATTGACATCAGAAGGTTTAAGAGTCAAACGGATGCTCTTGACGCATAAACAGCGGTCATAAATCTTTGTTACCTGAAGGATGCCAGATCAGGTGAACTGAATGAGGTTAATCTGTGTTTATCAATCAAGAACATGAGGCTAAGATGAAGTCTGCCGGACCCCATCTTATGTCTTCTGTGGGTCGGGTGAGAGTGGGCCGGGCGTGTTGGTGCCGTCTAAATTATACACGGGAACAGAGAACTGCGTGGAACTCAGGACAGAAGGAAACTGAAAGAAGGAAAAGACACTGGCATGATGTAATTTAATTGTAAACCTCTCAATGTGGTTTTACCAGTGTTGTTTTCACTAACTGATACTAAAACTATTACATTAACTACAAAAACATTTAATAGGAAACACTTTAGTATAGGGACCAATTATCAATATTAACTATCTGCTTATTAACATGACTTTTTTACAAACACATTGGTTGTTAATTAGTGCTTATAAAGCATATATTTTGCATAACCATATTCTACATCCATAATCCCGCCCAGTACATAAACAACTACTTCACTTATAATTAATAAGCAGCAAATTAGGAGTTAATAAAGGCAAAAGTTGTAGTTTATGGTTCGTTAATAGCAAATAAAGTGTGACCAGTATAAATATCAGATTACAAAATATCATTGCCTGGAAACAAAGTTTAAGAAATTACTAACATAGTAAAATGTAAAAATTAAATAAATAAATCAAATAAATTTAAGCTTGTTGACAATAAAAACTTGTTGATAAGTACTAAATACTATATTAATATTTCTGAAATAACACTAGATTTTTGGTGCGGATGGTTTGAGATATTAAAGCTGTTACATTAATAAATAATAACATGCATCACAAATTAATATTCCATAATTGATAGCCCATAACTATACCAAATAATTGAAAACATTTAAATAGCAACTGTACAGGAAGATATTATAACTAATATTACAATTGAAATATTGTAATACATTTATTGCAAATTTAAATGATATTATAAATATTTGATCATTTTTTAACACACTTGAAATTCCCTGATATTTTCAGGACCGTGGGAATCCTAAACAACTCAGTCTTTCTAAACCTTAAACAAAGAAATCACTCCCATTATATTCAACAAACAAAGCATTTTTCACTAAAAGCTCTGTATCATGTTGCTTATGATTTTTGTCTAGCTCTGATCAGTGGAAATACAGGCTTGTTTGTGCACCAGCACCATTTTGGGTGAAAGGAGTATCTGTGGTCATCTCTGATGACGTGATTTGAATACAAAATGTGATCGTAGTCTTGAGGAGGCTGGAATCAGATTTAGGTTTGAACCAAGTGTGAAGTTTAGCAGCTCACCTGAAAGAGGGTATGCGTGCCCTGCCTCCGGGCAGGACTGAGGGGTGCCACCGGACTGAGTGTGCTCCAGAAATGGATATTGGACAGAAGTGGACTGGGTGTGAGCAGCAGGGGTGTCTGCAACAAATGTGAACTTTTTCAGACCTTTATACAAAACGACTCTCATTCCAGCTTGCATTCATTAAAGATGCCTTCCCAAATACTCGTGGCACAAAGCATTTGCAAGAGGCATAACCCTGAAATATAAATGTTTAATTAAAAGTGGCTTAATGAGACTTTAAAAAGCAATAAGAATTAATCACAGGGCAAGGGTGCTGCATTTCCCCCCAAAAACATAAATAATAGATTTGAATTATAGTATATTTCATCTTTCATCTCGCTGAAGAGACAGCAGGAGGTTGATCCTCTGGGGCTGGCTGTATGAGTGCTCGTAAATGCAAAGATTGTGCAGTCTTAACGAGGTGATCCATCAAAGCAGCATCCAGCTAAACCTCACCATATGATCACGATCATGTAACAGCCAATGAGTGTCTCCAAGGCAGATCATCTCCAGTTCAAGTGGTGCACTACTGCCCTCTTGTGGTTCCAAATTACATCAATCCAACCAAAAGGACTTCCATTCCCCCTCATCTTATTCCAAGTAACCACACATTTTAAGAATATACACGTCGGCTGTAATTGGTCTTTATAAGCAAAACTCTGAGATGGTGATGAGTTTTATCATCATTGGTTATTTTTTGCAATTTTACAACTGCCTGTTTACATGTGCTAAAGAGATTTACAAGCTATTCCGACATAACAGTTGAAAATTTCACAAAAAAGCAACTGATGTTGGTCATTTAGTTTTATATACAGTACTAGTATAGTTAAAAAAAAAAAATTTAAGAAATGCTCACCAAGCCTGCATGTATATGATCCAAAATACATAAAAAACAGTAATATTGTGAATTTTTTTATATTTAAAATAATTTATTTTTATTGGAATATATTTAAAATGTTATTTATTCCTGTGATGAAAGCTAAATCTTTAGCATCAATACTTCAATCTTTAGTGTCACAGCAATTATACTAATGCTGTTCACAAGAGATTTATTATTACTATTATTATTATCACTATTTAAAACCAAATCCAAATTAATTATAGAAATTAATACTTTTTTTTTCAGAAAGGTTGCTTTAAAATGGATCAAAAATGTTTCTAAAGACACTTATAAGTCTTGTACTTCTACATTTTTTGTTCACCAAAGAAACCTGAAAAAATTCTACTCAGCTGATTTCAACATCATAATATATGCAGCAGCAACAGTAAACAACTACACAAGAGGATATACCTCTGATGAGACGGACAGATGATGTGACCCGACACGAAATCTGCTGATAGTCTGACCATTCTAACAAATCAATGACAGCAAAAAAAACAACAGCATTGCCAAGTGTGACGGGGAGGTCAGGAGCATACTGACCTGCAGTAAGGCTGGGGTGAGAGAGGCCGTCGGGAGGGATGGGCTGCACAGATTGAGAGGGCTGAGGTCAGAGCTCGTCACCACCAGCGTGGGCATCAACTCCAGGCCTTTGGGTTTCTTAGACCTTCCGCTGAGATGGCGGAGTGGATATTCAGACATCTCAGACACTGCTACAGTGTCTTTGGAAACAGAGGTGGGCTGGTCCTGATGGATCAAGACAAGGAAAAAAGATGAGCATTCAATGCACTGCAAAATTTGAATTTTGATGATGAACACTTTTCAAAATATTAGTATTAAAAAATATATTTTTTCACTTAGAAAATTATTCAATTCTTATTTGAAGTGATTTAACTCATGCTACAACAAATAAACAACATTAACACATAAATATTGCCAAATTTTTGCAAAAAAAGTATTGCAAAAAATACACACACACACAGATATTTATATATATATATATACATGTGTGTGTGTGTGTGTGTGTGCGTAACAATGCAGTGTTTTTGGTTGAGAATTTTGTTTGATAAATCGCTTGTTCTGCAAAACAAAATAAAATAATATTCAAAAAGGGTCCCACTTTATATTAAGTGTCCCTAATACCTGTGTACTTCCATAGTAACTAGAAATGTATGTAGTGTGTATCCACAGTTCAAGTACACACCAGTACATAGTATCTACTGTACAGCTGTAATATTTCTGTAACTACAAACATGTAGCACCCCTCAGAATGGTGTGTGTAAGTACAAATGTGTAACAGGACTTTGGTAGTAGTCATGTAACAGAATTACATTGCTACATTTGTAACAGCAGTATGTATAAGAGTAACTGGTACAGGGGGTGATCAGGGGGTATAGTTGGGTGGGTTTAGGGAGATGTAAAGTGGGTGGAGTTGGTGTAATAGCAGTGTATATACATGGTAACTCCTCAGGAACTGCCCACTTAATATCAAGTGTAACATTCTGGACACCAACCACAATTTATATGTGAAGCCTAATTTACTGCCCGCTGCTGTGTGACATCAGAGTAATTACATGATAAATCCAGAGCAATTGTCTATATAAAGTCTAACACTTTATTTACCAAAAAGTGCTGATAGTCCTGTTACACATGTGTACTTACACACACACCATTCTGAGGGGTGTTACATGTGTGTAGTTACAGAAATATACAGCTGTAGATACTATGTACCGGTGGTTACACACTACATACATATCTAGTTACTATGGAATTACACAGGTATTAGGGACACAATATAAAGTGGGACCAAAAAAAGTATCATGCATCACAAATGTAAAATCAGTGTAAATTGTTTCTCGATTCTACATTCATAAATGAACTATCAACAATTATGTTTATTGAAAAGCATATACTACACACAAGATGTACACACTGTAGTAAAAAAAGTACCCGCTTCAGCGATTTTTGAGTTCTCTCAACAGCATGGTTTACAAAAATGTAAGAAACACTGACTCTAAGGTGATATTGTATTAACAGCCACCAAAAACAGAATCTAATTTTGTGGCAGTGAACCAAAAAACAGTCAAATCATGAGATGCCTAAAGATTCCTGATTCATTTAGAAATGTTCTTGTTCAGAAAAGAGCAAATGTAAAATAAAGCCTCATGAAAGCTGCTAGCTCATCTTCTAGAATTCGACACATTCGATATTTTCCTAGTGGCAGAACTGGTTAAGTAGGCATCAGCACTAAGTGTCATACCTGCAGCTGTAACTCTGAAGGCTGTGAGGAGAGGGACTCAATTTCACTGTCAATCACCAGCTCCTGGGAATCCGTCATCGGAGAGGAGGAGGGCGACTGGGAACGCGTGAGAGGCGATGAAGAGATTCTTGAAAACGGGAAGCCCATCATGGCGTTCTCTGAGGTGGGATTCTCCACAAACGCACACACTACATGTGAGACGGCGGCCTGTTTGCCCTCACGTTCTGCCGAAGCGGACAGTGAGGCTTGGGCGAGTTGTGCTGGAAGTTCAGGCTTCCCTATAACAGACAAAGTGGTGTGTCTGCTCTGTGGCATGGTCCCAAATTTAATGACAGTGGGTGGCTGGGGCGACTCCTGTGCTGCCTTTTTCTCCATTAGCTTTTCACCTGGATTTTCAATCTTCATGGATTTAAAAAGTTGTGTTCCCGACTGTAGAGAGTTCAAAGTGAAGGATGTATACAAGCCAGAGTGGATATAGTCATTCCGACTGGACGGTTTGGACTGACACAGTGTTCCTGCACCTCGGTCTGGGGCGGCTTTGCTGTCTCTATCCCTGGAGATGTTTGCAGGTTTGTCAGGGAGGGGGACAGGTCCGTTTGAGCCGCCGTCTGCACCCTCCATTCTGGCCATGACATCTCCCTTTAGGATATCAGGGTACGATACAAAACGATACACAAACTTCTGCCCGTTTACTTTTTTGATGATGTTCTGCAAAGGAAAAAACAGAGATCTGAGAAAATTCATGTTTATTTTGGTTGATGAATGACTTTGTTCTACATAGGACTAAATATATCTACGCAATCACCCAAACAAATCAACCAAAACGTCTTGCATGTACATTTTTACAATCCAGTCTGTTGCCTTCTTCTATGCTCTCTCACTTGGACTAAACAAAATAACATGCAATTAAGTAAATAAACCCGTGTAAAGAGACCAGAAAGAATGTGGAAAATGATACTTTTTGCCCTGTGCTGCCAAGATGAGGCTTAAAACGCTAGCACACCAAACCCTCGGCTCCCGCTCAAGAGTAAACTACTAGAGAGAGGCCATGACTGTTTTACGGCACTAACGGGCTCGGTGACCCTCTTGTTTCAGTTCAGTGTGACTTGATTGTGTGTTTACAACAACAAAACTGATGGAGGAGTGTGGGGGCGATGAGAGGGCTGAAAGCTAGCAATTATAATAAACACTGATTTAAATATGAGCACAAGAGTGTTAACCAAATAAATCAGAAAAGCCTGTAAGATTTTAACTTTTAATTATAATTTATAATTATTTTATCATTTAAAGTTTTTATCAAATATTATATTTTTGATAGAATTTGACACCATTTATTTAGAATTTATCATAATTAAATTATTAATATTTTTTTTATATACGTACAGTTATAAAAGTTATAACTGTTATAAAAGTTATATACATACAGTTTAGTATAGAGCTATGAAGTGAACTGAACCGGAACTATATTAGGTTCCATAATGACAAACAAACAAAGAAAACAAAACAAATAAATGGTAAATGATATGAACAATTATAGTTTCTGTCAGTGCCAAATCAATGTGAATATAGGCTTTTTTTTTTTTAAATCATCTTATGCATGTACATTTTTAATTGGAAAGTTGCTATAATAGTGTAGTGTAGAACTATTTCCAACTTCAATCTTGAATATAGTCGTGTTGATTTGTTTGCATTTTATGAACTTCGTCATTGCTACAGGTTTACAAGGACAGCTGTCATTAAAAAGTAATTATTTACTTTTAAAAACAGAATATCAGTAGTAAATAAATGTATAAAATAATTAAAATGAATAATATTGAACTTTTACAATTAACTAACTTATTTAAGATCTATTATTATAGATCACAAAACTAATTTACACTGTAAAAAAAACTGTAATTTTCTAGTAGCAGATGCGCCAGAAAATGTGTTAAAAAACAAAAGAAAAAAAAAAAAACAGTCTGAATAAAATGTAAATAAACCGTTAAAAAATGGGAATTTCTTGTTCCATAATTACAGGTTAATACTGTAATTAAACATCAAATCTTTTTATAATTACAGGTTTTTTTTTAAATTTAACCATAACAATTGTCAGAATACAGTATTACACTGTAATTTACAAAGAAAAGAATTTAAATGTAAACCAGTAAACTCATTAATGCACACTGCTATTAAAATCTGTTTTGTACCTTTACCATACTGACACCCACCAAAGTAGTGTTGATAAAAGAGAGACACATGAAGAATCAAAGCTCATCACAAGTAGCTTTGCCACAAGCAGAAGTATATACTATTATATAGAATACTTAAGAGTGTCACGCAGGGAATTCTGGGAATATCAATTTACAGTTTTTGTCTGTAAATTATACATTGATGTGTTCTATTTACTTGTAAAAACTGTCCAATTAACAGCATTTTACTGTAAAATTACATGAGATGTCTGATTAGATGTTTTACAGTGTTTCTCTGTATATAGTAAAGGGATTTAATGTTAACCTTTAAACAGTTTTTTTCTGTAGCATTTTTACAAGATTTCACGTATAACATTACAGTTATTTTTTATAGTGTAGCCCTAGATATTGGCTAAAGCAGCGTTTATCAACTGGTGGGGTCAATAAATGACTGTTTTAGTGGTTCGCGGAGTGAACGGCCAAAGAAACAACATAAGCAACAAAAAATCCTTTTTTAAAAGTTTTTATGATGCAAGACTTTGAAGTTTAAGCAAACTATCCTGTCCTGCCAGATGTTACCATGTTTGAGGCACGCACTGTGTATTACTTCACCAAAACGCAGAATTTACGAGAATGTTACAAGTGAAATAAAAGTAACTTTTGTGAAATAAATTAGCTTTGTATACATATGTATATAAACATAAGTGGGTCGCAGCTTGATGACCATGGGAAAACCTGGGCCAAAGGCCAGACCAGATGAGAACCACTGGGTAGTAATCTGAAATTGGGGCGCAGTGTCCTTGTAGGATGTGTCAGGAAGTGTCATTATCAAATATTAGGAGATGATAAACACTAATATTAGCCAATACAAAATTGTCCTTTTCTAAGACACTTAAAAAAAACTATGAAAACTGAGAAAAATATTAGTCTGCTCCTCAAAGTAAGTCATCAAACAGCTTTAAAGGACTTGATCACAAGTTGTACAAACTTTTTTGACAAACCCCAACACATCCTACACATTCTTCAAAACATCAAGAAAGTTTGGACCAACATAAAGGTGAGTAAATGAAATGCCGCTGACTGCTGAGATGTTCCAAATGCTTGCTGACAATACAAACCTTGTCGTAGTAGTAACGCAGAGCCCGGCTGAGTTTGTCGTAGTTCATGCTGGGTTTGTTCTTGCGGGCACCCCATAATCTGGCCACCTCCTCTGCCTGCAGCAGTTTGAACTCTCCATCCTCATTGGTCCAGCAGATGAGCTGGTCATTGTTGGGATCCAACAGAAGCTGCAGCAGGAACTGCCACAGGGTGACTGAGCTGTCCATCTCCTTCTCTATTCGCAGACGTGAGGGAAACGTTACCTAACGGGATCCTGTTGGCGCTCACAGACTGACCGACACGTCACGGCATATTCCGGCAAATATCCCGACAGAGGCTGAAATCAAAATCAAGATCCGATTACATCAATTAGATAGGTGCAAATAAATGCCACTGAGTGACATGACCAGCATAAACCATCTTATATTTGTTAAAAGACCAAACGTAGAGCACCAATTCAAAAACATGGTAAAAATGCACACCATATTAAATACCAAATGGTACTGGACTTCAGCGTAATCCTGGCAATGCAGAGAGTGCTGGACGACTGTGTGTGTGTGTGTGTGTGTGTGTGTGTGTAAGCAGCTTAAATTAAAACTAAATCTGCCTTGACTCATCCGATATCCAGCTGGTCGTTGCCAAGAGGGTGAAAAAAAAGTCTCCCACATACAATCTGACAGAACAGAACAAACAAATATAGAAACACAGAGGCGAGACGTGACAGCTTTCCTCAGACTGTAGGAGAAAACGTCTGGGAATTTTAATCAAAGAGTTCAGGACAAAATGAACCTAGAAATCATCACCAATTATATAGAGCTTGAAATTGGGCCTGATGCATAATGATAGCGTACGCTTATTACAATGTAACCACTGTGCATCCTTAACTTGCTGGCAAAAATTAGATGCACATTTTATAGTTTTCTTTATTAAAGACTTGAATGACCCTAGATTTTTAAATAAATATACTTTAAGGTTAATTTACCTTGATTGTTGCCATCAAATACACCAATCTGGATATTTAAAATAAACACTAAATTTACACTTCATTCTAGATGTCATCTTATACTAAGGACAGATTTCATATTTTCACACAGACCATTATTATAAACCCTTACATTGAGACACACACATTTGTTTGAGGATAACTTCAAATTCCAGAACCAAATATTGTCAGAACTCTTGGCAATGAATCCTAAAAGCGTACTTAACCCCAAAAGATTAATGTAAACATGCATAAAACTGTAAGTTATAACGTTACTGTTGTATACGAGTTAGCGCAAAACCTCCACGTCAATTCAACCACATTTAACAGCCCAGATGGGTCAAAGTACATAATTTATGATTCGTATTAGTTGTAAAATTATTCTACAATACGTAATAGATTAACAAATGGCACACTGATTTAAAACATAAGTTACTCGAATGTCTAAAAATGTAAAACTGCAACCTGTTAGAACATGAGTTTTGTTCGTTAGCATCGAGCTAATGACTCACCTGAGAAGCTTTTTGCTTTCCAGACTCGGTCCTGGAGGGGTTTCCGACGGATTAAAGCCAAAAAAGAAATAAAAGTAAAAACATACAGACCGTTTTCTTGTATGTTTACATGATGTACAGAGATTTGGTGGTCAGCTAGCATAGCGTGCTAGTCTGCTTGCTAACGGAGTCTTAGCAAACTTTAGGCACATTAACTAACGAGCGGATATAAATTTGACTATTTAAAGAGGTTTTATGCCTTATTTACAATGATAACGGCAAAATAAAATGGAGAATGAGAAAGGGAAACGATACAGTCTCTGCATCTCACGTACTCATATTTTTAGCTGCAACCACAATAAAACAAAAACAGGAAGCAACAAGCCCACCAGACTAAACACTTTCACTCCAACAGCGCTCAATAAAACTCCGGAACAATGCCTCAGA
Organism: Enteromius viviparus; assembly: GCA_032353835.1. NCBI lineage: Eukaryota > Metazoa > Chordata > Actinopteri > Cypriniformes > Cyprinidae > Enteromius > Enteromius viviparus. The sequence goes on from JAUCNO010000044.1 coordinate 2,995,369, forward strand.
TTTTATGAATCTGTAAAAGACAACGAGGTCCATTCAGTTTGAATAGCGTTAAAATCCACGAGGTGCAAGTTCGAGAAATGCAGTGAAGCTAATGAACTGCAGTGAAAGCATGTAGATCATGTTGGACTGTCTCATTTCATCTCTGACCATATTAAAATGCATCATCTATCGATGTAAAACACTTCTCCTGGTATAACTTAATAATATTTAAATGTCAATATTTAAATATTACATAACACCCATTCAGTTTGATTGCACTTTGACATTTAGATAAGAAATGACAGATGATTGACAGACAGACTGCCATTCAGACAGAATTGCCATTCCCCTATTTACCTAAATAAAACGTTTATACAGTGTTTATATGTTTATATAGTGTATGGGTTGTCAACAACACCCATACACTACAAAGCCAAAAGTTTGTAGACACCCCCTTCTGATGCAACTGGATCAAAATTTACCACACCCTTCATGATTTATTTATAACATTGTCTCATTTATACTTATGTGCCATGTGCTAGGAAAGATTGGCAAAATAAAAGTGTAATTTTAGTCTTCTGCCTTCCAGCAGGCACAAGCCCAACATTCCTGGTGTACAAGTGACTGTCGCTTTTACTAGAAGGTTTTTGTGGATGATCCTTTGCCTAAAACATGCACTAATATCAACAATAAGCATTTGTTAGAATTAAAAGTGCTCTGAATCATAAAGAAAACCATTTAAAATATTAAAAGCATAATCACTGTTTTTAAAACACTCATAAAACTGCAAAACAGAAGGGTTTTGTCAACAGATAATTATCTTCCTGCAGTTTGTAAAAGCGGGGGGAAATACTTTGAAGGGTTAAAGCAGAGATATGAAATTTGCCGTTCTAAATAGACTGATATGCATTTGGTTATGCAAAAGTAGAAATCTCTTTCTCATTTCTTTGCACCAATCATTGTTATTGTTGCATAATTCTAAAACTATACCAGCAGCTTTAATAATAATAGCAATGATGAAATAAAAATGGCGCCATTGCAACTAATTTAAAATAAAATAAGGTGAAGTAAAAAAAAAATAGAACTGAAATATATATAAATTAAAATGAACAAAAATTACATGTAAATATTCAAATGAAAACCTAAATGAAAATTGGAAATGTAACTGAAATTATTAAAAGAACAACAACAAAGTAGAAATATTAATAAAATATAATAAAAACATTCAAAAAAAACTTTTAAATAATAATAAAAAAAAAAAAGTCACCTGATTTACCATTCACATGATTGTTCCAGGAGTTAAAATACTGGTTAGAAATTGCAGACTTGGTTAGTAAATTCAAGATTTAACATGCATTTAACCTAGAAGTTTCCTTTAAATAGCCGATTAGACTTTAAACCTTCAAGGTGACATATCACAGCTTTTCCAAAAGTTTATTTATTTATTTTTTTACTTTATTTTCTTACATAGGAAAATAGCATTTTTCAGTTATTCCAAAATATAACCTAAATTTGACCAGCTATATGGTATGAGAGCAGCTATAGTCGGATGGCCTGTGTAAATGAAAACTGTTAATGTATTAACGTGATGTTTTAGGTAAAGGAAATAATTTAACGCTTTTATTGGGGTGAAGATGGTGGCAGAAAAATCAAGGATGATAATGTTATAAAACCCCAAAAAACAGACATCTCTTTTTTTTAAAAAGAGAGAACAAGAAAAAGAAGATTTTACATGACAGCACTAGCCGAAAAACACGGTAAATCAGGATGCTCTCTCTGCGATACTAAAAATTATGTACTGTACCTACGAGATTGATAGAGTACTGATAAGTCCAGATAGCAAGTATGTAGAGCACCCGATAGTTCTTGAAAGCCTATATGAGCTACTAAGTAGATGAGGGGTAACATATAAAGCAGTTAAGACCAGATGTAAAAAGGCAAGATTCACTCCATGTGGTAGATTAACATGACCTTCTCAAAAAAGAAACTCAAACACAGTCCCATTAATGACAGAGTTGAAGCCTTCGATGTCGTTTCAGGAAAAACTATGTCCAGATTGCTTCATTTCGACAGGAAGCGATCAGCTGCCAGTTTTTGTGAACAGTAACACCTGTCCTCAGCGATTTAGCTTATCAACTGTGGCGGCACTAAGTAGAAAAAAATGCATTTATCTAATGCAAAGCACATTACGACGACATAAAGGAAACAATTCTCTTTGTGTGATTACAGATCGAAGAGAAAATTGTTTCTAGCTTATATGTTTTACAGTACATAAGTTCGTCCATACATGTAGTGATGTTATCCACGGCCCCCGTGGAGCCCGGTTTGGCATACGCTCTCAACAGTTTGAGAGAGATGAGGCACGAGAAAAAAAAACGTGGAAAGCAACTTGATGCTTAAATACTTTTCAGCTGGCGCAGGGATGTGATTGGGCCAAGAACATTTCGATTGGGTTTGCACAAGGGGGGAGGGGCGGGGACTAAAACGTTTAATTTAAAGTTAAAATGTAAAAACTTAAATGTTTTAAAACACTGTGAAGTGTCCTAAACACCTGCATCAGACCTAATTGTCCATTGCATAAGAATTGCTTTTAAAAGAGCTATACTTCAGAAGAGTAATTTATTAAGATGAATCGAACGCAGAATTGTCAAAAAAAACAATTCAGTTACGTTATATTGCGACATTATTTTCATGACAATTAAGCGTATTTCCACCCCAAATTCTCTGCAAAAAACTCATTCTCGTGACTGTAACATAGTTATTATATTTTTTCTTTTGTTTTGATAATAGAAATCTGCCTAAATTATTTTTTTATAACTAATACTTCCACTTTAATATTAAATATTTATTTCTTTGAGTAATACAATTAAATTATTTATGTTTAATATTCCTTATCATAAGGTGTTTTGCATTACAATAATAAAAATGAGAGTTTTTGCATGGCTACAGTTATTTTAAGAATTAAATATACTTAACGGTCATAAAAAACAATGGCACAAAATTTATGCAATATACAAGTAAAACATTCTTTTTTGTTTTACCTAATATTTTTGGATAAAATATGACTAAATATTGCATTTTTCTCTCGATTCACCCTGACAGAGGCCATGTTTGATAGTGCATAACATCATAGCCTAAATCATAGTGCATATTGTCTTAATTTAAAGGCGACTCTGCTTTAGTTAACATGCTAGAGGCACCCAAAATACTGTTTTTCACCTGGTTAGATCTACAACGCAATATTCACAAACTGTACAGGAAATATGTTGTCTTCAAATTATACTCGGTATTGACCTTTAGATTTCCAGACTTCCTGCAACCTCGGTTTAAAGGCAATAATATCTGTCGCAGCTCAACCTGTAGCTTTACATCAGCGAAGGACGAAACGTGATGAGCTTTACTTCAGAAATCTGCTTTGAGCTTAACAATCACATCCCTGAGTTTCAAGTTAGCTGACTGTAGCACCAAGATAAACAAACCTCTGGATAAATGTTAAAAAATAAATGGGGGAAGGAAACGGAGACAAAAATGAAGGCGGAGGGTTAGAGCTTGTGAGCCCGTTTAGATATCATAGCTTTCCCTCTCAGACTCCAGGTTTATCCAGGATCAGACGTTTGCCCTGACCAGTCTGCCGGCGCGAGGACCCCGGTGCACCTTGGTGTGTTTGGACAGGTGGTCGCTCCTGGCGAACTTTTTGTCGCACATTGTGCACTCATAAGGCTTGACACCAGAGTGAGATCGCCGATGGCGGGACAGCTCATCAGAGCGAGAGAACCTTTAAAGCACAAAACACAGCAGGACATCAGTTCACAACTCATTTAATCAAGGCCCCATTACAGCATTTGATTTTAGCTTCCATACTAATGACTTTCTATGACTTGCTCATGAGACTGAGATGAGGTTTCTATGTCAGGTAACACAAAAGTGAAAAAGATTTTTAAATGCATTTTTGAAAGAAGTCAATTTTGCTCACCAAGGCTGCATTTGTTTGATCAAATATATGGTAAAAATGGTTTTGTGAAATATTATTACAAATACAAATAAAATAACTTTTTTATTCATATATAGAAATATAGCATCATTACTCCAGTCTTCAGTGTTACATTATACATCATCCAAAACCTGAATAAGTTAGCTTTCCATTGATGCGTGGTTTGTTAGGATCAACTATTTGAAAATCTGAGGATGTCAAAAAAATAAAAAAAAAGTAAAATCAAAATATTCTGTCTTAGCAATTCATAATACTAAGCAAAAATTAAGTTTTGATATGCTTACGGTAGGAAATTTACTAAATATCCTTATGGAACATGATGTCTACTTAATATTCTAGTGAGTTGTGGCATAAAAGAAAAATCTATAATTTTACAATGCGATATAAATACAATATACATAGAATATTGGTTTTTGCTACAAGTATAACCGTGTTGCTTATGATTGGTTTTGTGGTTCATGGTCACATATTAGGAATCATGCTAATATGAACTTTCTAGTTTTTAAAAATCCTTTTTTACAATACATTTTATGCTCTCAAAAAGAGCTATTTCTACACAAATATGGTAAAAAATATTTTCAGCATTGCTTTGTTATTCTTTATGAACCACACATCTGTTTTTAAGAAATTAATTATTTGATTAGGCTAGGACACTTTTGTTTTTTTTGAAAAATGAAGCATGTTTTACTTAAATGCTGTTCTTTTGAACTTTCTATAACATCAAAGAATCCTGAAAAAAATGTATCAAGGTTTCTTCATAAATATTAAGCAGCATAACTATATTTTTAACAATGATAGTAATTATAAATGTTTCTTTAACAGTAAATCAGCACATTAGACTAAAGTCTGAAGGGTCATGTGACACTGAAGGCTGGAGTAATAATGCTGAAAAATCACAGGAATAAATTACATTTAAAACAGTAACGATATTAATATTTCAAATAAACGCAGCCTTGATGAGCATCATAGACTTCTTTCAGAACTATAACATATTATGATCAAACCTATGGTACAGGGCACAGCCAAATAAAAAAGTTGTTTCAGAGATTTTTATGAAAGATTTAAGAAATATTTCTGTGCACCAATGAATCTTACACCAAAACAGCACTGTTATCTCCTGTAGAGCTGAACTAATGAACTTTGCAACATTCACACTGCTAATGAAACTAATCTGAACCATCATTGAACTACTTTGAGTTGAACAATGACACTACTGTCTGCTGAGAACTGAGGAACACTGCGACTTTAAAACAATCTATATTGTACAAAATGCTCTACAAGAGCAAAAAAGATCAATTTTAATGCGGTTATCATCACTGACAGATTTCTCGCTGACATGTTGATTATTTCCATAAATAAAAGTCCGGCGTCTGTGCTCACCTCCACCCACAGTCTGGCCAGCTGCACAGGTAGGGCTTCTCTCCCGTGTGTCTGCGGAAATGAGCCTTCAGGTGGCTGCTCTTGGTGTACATCTTCTCACACCCGGGGTGAGAGCATTTATGTACCCGCAAGGTTTCCGTGGAGGTCCTGGATGGACGTGTGGTGATGGCTTTGACCAGGCCTGCCCCCGCGATTCCGACCGCCCTGACGGCAATAGGCAGGGGAGCGATCTTCACATACTTTTGGTCTTGGTTGATGGCCTCACCCACGATAGGGAGGAGAGTTGCTGAGGGCACCTGTGGTGAAAGAAGGGTAATGTTCTGTGCCCCTTGGACACCGAGCACCAGGTGGGCCACCCGGAGCCCATTGGCCACACCCGATGGGGCGTCTGCCGGTGGGAGGGCATGGCTTAGCTGGAGAGGCTGTAATTGAAACACAAACGGAGCACCGACGAGCACCTGCGCGGCATTAGCCGTGGTGGTAACGCTCTGAGTTGCAGGAGGCGTTGTGGTCGGGCTGGATTCCGGCTCTGCGTCACCGGGGGAAGACGGCTGTATAGGAGGCTCATCCTCCTTTGACTTTTCCTCCGGACTCAGGGGAGCATCGCTCAGAAGCTCCATCTTCTCCATCAAGAACTCCTCAATGTCCTCCAGGGTTGGAGAGAAGGTGCTGGAAAGCTGGGGTATAAAATCAGGCAGCTTGGGCGGCGGAGTCAACATCTCCTCGGTGGAGTCTAAAAAGATCTGCAGCGGCCCATCGTCCTCGTCTTCCTCCCCTGGACTGTAGCTGAGTTGAGCTCCGGCATCTCCGGTTTCGGGACTGGAGCAGGAGATGGAGCTGCCCCTCTCGCTGCTCTCGCTGCCGCCCACTTCCACGAAGGGCAGGGTGGCCAAGGCATGGTCCGCAAATGACTCATTAGCAGCGGCCACCGCTTTGTCACTTATGGAAACCATTTGTTGGTGTGCAGATCAGAGGAAGACCGAAGGTATTGCCACGATTTGTAAACACTGCGACAAAAAAGAGATTAGAAATTGAGAATATTGAGAAGAAGCAGTGATGTACAGTAGCACTTAGATATCTAATTATTATTGTTATATCGCATGCAAAATAAAGGTTTTTGTTTATGTGTGTGCACGGTGTATACTTTTTATTCATATATATAAAGACACAAAACATATACTTTGAAAATAGTTATGTGTATATATATTTACAATTGATATTGATTTATTATATCAAAATATTATTCTTAAAATATATATGTGCACGTATTGATATAGACATAACAAATAAACACACATAAAAAATAGATAAAAAACAGATTAATATTATCCACATTTATATATAACTTTTACTGGGGGAAAAATTACTAATGCCTACTTGGCAGCTATTCAACATATTTAACAAAAAAAGAAAATTTCAAAGAAATAAAGCAACAAACACACACATACATATACATATTTATTAATTTAATTAAAAAAAATAATATATATCTGATTTCTAGCGCAATTCATACATTTAAAAAAATCAACTGGTTACAAAATGGCTCATTAAAGTTAAGTCAGTTCTGCATTTAGTCAGGTCAGCATACACTTGCTGATGTTTTAATCTGATGCAATGAAAAATAAACAGTTCTTGAGCCAATATTAACATGCGCCCATGCTCATCATTACAGCGCGTGCAGAGATTAAAGCACCGAGGTTTAAGGGCTAGAAAGAGGAGGGGCTGTTCAAAAAAACACCATTACAACATAAATCATAAAGCACACTAAACCAATTACAAGGGAAACGATACAATCAAACTCGCATAGACATTGCATCGATGCTTAACTACAGCACACACTCATGCAGGCACTAGACATGTGTTTCACAAAAGTGCGTCAGCAGGGCAGGAAAACAGGCCTGCACACATGCTCTCAACACACAGACGAGCAAAACTGCCGCTTTTGCACATCAAAGACACAACCTTCCCAGAAACAGGTGTCAAGTTCAACAAAGTGGGGTCATTTAGATCGAATCTGACCCGCTGTTTAAAAATCGACTTCGGATTGCTTTATCGAAAGGAAAACGATACATGCACGCCTCATTACCTCGTGTAAATATGGATTGAAATGTCCGGATTGTGGATGTATGACATAGGATGAATCCACATGCCCCTTTCAATGTTATTGTTGGGAAGAACATCGTCCTTGCCACGGTTCCATGTTGGCATTTCTCACAGAGGCCTGTCACATGACAAGCATCGCAATGCACTCGAGGGCACGGATCCGATTCCTCGCTCCTGATTGGTTGCGTGGCGGGGGCTCGCCCCAAAACGAGGTGCGTCATTGGTTACAGTAAAAGGAGGCATGAATTATTTATAAGAACAGGAAAAACATCCAACGAAAGCAAAAAAAAAAAAAAAAAACAGGTCTTGATGCATTTCTTGAGTGTTTTACTTGCAGCGTTTAAGAGCGAAATATTTACCCAAATTCAAACCCGAATTATGTTCCAGAGCCAAAAAAAATAAAACTGTTTTAAATGCGTACATAATTCTAATATAGCATGATAAAAATATATTTTTTTAGAAAATAGAAAAGGAAATTTAAAATAAAATGGATTAAAGTTAAATTCTACATGTTAAAAATTTATTTATATATCATGAAAATCCTGCTATTACTGCTAGCTAGTTGTCCTTTTCTTTTGTTAATTTATGTATTTACTTATGTATTCATATTGTCACAGAAAAAAGTACAAAATCAAGTTTGATTCATACAATCTATTTGTTTATTCATTATGATTAAAACATTTGTTTAAAAAAAACTATAATTGAAACAAAAGGACCAAAAAAAAACCCCAGACAAAATGAGTGAATGATGGCGGAAATGTGGGTAAATATGTCTGTGTTGACTATGAAAAATGAAAGCAGCTGCTTTAGAGACACTAGATGGCAGTAGTTGAAAAATAACTGCCTGATGCCCATTTACTGTTTGTACACAATGATGACGTAGCAACGTATGCGCGCGCATAATATTGGCAACGGAAGTATAGCGAGAATCAGCAGCGTGTCAAGCTACGCGAGTGCATTAAGCAACACAGACAGAGAAAATTATTTGGAAAAGTTGACTTTATCAAATGGTATCCATCTACCAGATCCGTGTA
>JAUCNO010000044.1:3003955-3027363 GCA_032353835.1 Enteromius viviparus
GAATCCTATAAAACTTAAGCCCCTTGGTGGAATATTAGTGCAGTCGTAAACACAACAAGCAGACATTTTGATGCTGGGAAACCGTTTTAATAAACTTTCGTTGCTAATACGTTAGAGTCAATGGGGAACAACACCACTTCCGTTGCCAAAATGCGCGCGCAACTATTTGATCACGTGGGCTGTAAAAGGGTCTATAAGGCTATGGTTAAAATTGTATTATGATAGTCCTAACCCTAACATAGCCAGACATCAACTATAAAATACAGAATAATTGTATTATACTTTTTTAAATAATATAGGTGCACATAGCTTTTATTTCTTTGATTATGTTGCTAAAAGAACCAAAACAAAAAAGTACAAAAAAATACATGAATGCATTCACTGAAATTAAATTATATGCATCGTTTTATGTTTCTGCCAACGCAAACATTATTATATAAAATAGATCCTCAAGACATCCAACACAATAATATGAAAAACCAGCAAGTATTCCGTCGTGTTCGTTTCTTTAGATAATATGTAAACATCACTTTTTTTAACAGGTTGTACAGGCTAGTGTAACAATATTTAAAAACTTTTCTTCACTTTAAACATTCAGCATATTTACTTTTCAGCACTTCAACACCCAAGTCATCTATACTTCATAGTGTCTTGTCTAATTGCTCTCCTTTATACAATTGTGCAATAGTGCAAATATAATATTGTAAGCCACAGGTTATGTAACAATAGTTAAAAACTATTAATTTAAAACTCAAATAGACCTTTTTAGGTAAATGTATTGACCATATATTGTTTGCAGACTAGTATATTATACATATTACATAAATTAACATTTAGTTTTGCATTGTATGCATTCAATTGCACATTGCCATCTCTTTTTCCAAAAATAAAAAACAGAACCAGCTGCTCTTTATAATTTTTGGCACTACCCAGAGTCTGTTGCTCTGTTGATAACATCTCAGTCATCTATCAATATCTGCTTTCTCAAACACGATCTTCCTGGAGAAATACACAGCCACCAGACTCAACAGAGACGCACAGGCCATGTATGCAGTCACACTCTGGAAGAGCTGCACAATGGAGCCCATAAGGAGGGACGGGACCACCTGAGACAGCAAGTAGGCACTGTCCAAAATGGCGATGTCTGTTCCCATGCCTCTGAAAGCTGAAGGTTGTGGCTCCAAGGTGATTGCCACACGCAGATCAAGCGCTTGTGAGTTTTTTGTATTGCCCTGGAAGGGAATCGTACCCGGATACCCATTGATGCACCCATTAGTTCTTTTCTGCTTAGTCAAGGAGGGCATCTCTGATCTGATAAACGTTACATCTTCCTCCCTGAGAGGGATTTTGTGACTCTCGGTGGAGAAAAACACCTAGAAATTGAGACGTGCAGCTGGTTAGGATAAATACATTAACATGGAAGATATACAAGCGTGTGATGTTTTTAATTTGGAGTCGTTACCTGTGTATTTGAGTGGTACAGGCATGTGAGTGTGTATGGCAGAATCTGCAGGGTGCAGAAGGTGTATCCCGTAGCAGCGGCCATGATGGTGACTAATATGATGTTGTGGGATACAGTCATAGTCGCTGTACTCAAAGCCAGCAGAATCACGCTGCTCAAGTACAGCTTTCTGACTCCAATACATGACACCATACGCTCCATAAGCAATGAGAAGATCACAGAGGTCACACACTGGAGGAAAAGACCCAGGCTGGCCATTCGCACGCCTGGAGTGACATAAAAATAACACAAAAACATTTAGATTCCATATATAAACTATTTCTCCAGGCGCATTCTAATATATTTATTTGCTGCTGGGGGAAAAAAAATCATATTATTATTAGTTTTTAAACAGTCTTTTCAAGATCCTTTAATGAATAGCAAATACAAAGGAACATTACTTATTTACCCTTATTAATGTCTTTGCTATCACTTTTAGAACAATGCTATCTGAAGTATTAACCTAACCCTAACCCTAATATAAAAAAAGCACACACATATATATACAGTATATAATATTTTTTAAGAAAGTATATAAACAAATAAATTAAGTATTATTTAAATTACTGTAATTTTACATATAGTAATTTCTAGTGCACATAGTAATATAAATAAATTATTTTATAGATCTATAATTATTCAAAGTAATATTATTATATTAACATTAACGCTTCTAATAACAATGCGGATGCGTGTATGCTATAAATATATTTACTGGCATTGTTAGTGTCGTCAAACGATTAATCGTATCCACAATGTAAAAAAAAAATATGTGAGAGTATACTGTGTGGAAAAAAGGTACAAAAGCTGTCACTGCTGGTACCTTTTCAAAATGTACACTTTTGTACCTTTTTTACTTAAATGGTAGGTACTGCTCCAGTGACAGTTTTTGTACCTTTTTGTCTGAGAATTCTCTTAAAACAAGTTGTACCAAATATTGCTTCTCATGTATGTTTATCAGGTTTTAAGTACAAAGGGATATATAGTTTTATGTAAATTACAGATAAAACACCTTTGTCATAGCGTATTCTTCCCAAGGAGCCTGGCTCATCACTGGGAACCCCGTTATACAATCCCTCTCCAACAAAGTCCGTGTAGAAGAGCATAAAGGACATAAGTGCCATCCAGCTGCACAACTCGGCGACAAACAGCCTCGCAATAACTTTTGGCATGCGACTGCACAGCGAGTAGAGTCGGGGAACCACAGAAAGGAGACTAGAGAACATCCTTCGCAAATGCATGATTCTGGGGAATCCCACACAAGGGCAGCAAGACTTGAGATTTGCATGCCTTCTAGAAACCTCAGGTTCCTCCAGCCGTCCTGTCTGCTCCTCAGAGATGAAGGCCGTACCCATCAAACAGGTGAGAAAAATGAAGATTAGAACAACATAGATGAAGGCCTCTTGTCCTCCCAAGTAGACCACGGTATCCGAAGTGCTCCAGTCAACTGCAGGCAGCAGGTAGCCAATGCATCCGCCCAGACTGAGCATGAGGGAGTAGATGGAGAAAGCCTTGCGACTCTCCTCTTCTCCAGGAAAGAGGTCAGAAACCAAGGCCTCCAAAGGTGTAAAGCAGGCCTGGCCACAAAATTCCATCAAACAAATGGCGAGCACCAGCAGCGGGACCTTCAGCCAGTGCTGCTGTTGTTTTGTGAACAGGGTGACGAGGGTGGATGTCTGTGGGATGATCAAGAGACTGAGCAGGACGCCCATGCACAACACCCATATGAAGGGACGTCTGCGACCATATCTACTTCTCAAGCTGTCACTCGCCGAACCAATTAAAGGGACAACGATCAGCCCCAGCACAGGTCCCACAGCTGAAATAAAACATAAAACCATAAAACATCAAATGCAAATTCACTCTGGATGTGCAGCTTCTGCTAAATGTATGTTTTTCTTCTGTAAAAATGTCTTGAATAAATCTATCTTTATGTTATAATGTACTTTTTTAAATAACACAGCTGCCTTTAAACTTTAGAAAAGAGGCCTTTCACAATAAGATCATATTTGGGTTTTCTTGGCATTACAAAAGAGAAGTTGACGTGGAATTCGCGGCTCAGTAAGTGAGTCAGATGCAGTCTTGACGGAATGGAACATTTCCTTTGTTAAATGCGTCATATGTTTTTGAAATCGATTCATTTTAGTTCACTTAGTAAAAGATTCGTCAGAAGGATGGTTCAAATCACCGAGCTTGTGCGTCAGTTTGAACGATTCATCAAAAGAATCGACTCATTAGAGTTCGTGAATCGAACAAAGCGCTATGTTTGTTTTTTACGTCAGTTTACAAGGAGTATTGAATAGCGCTGCGACACACCTTTCTTGCCTCACGTCTCTGACACATGTGTGCTTTAAGAAACCTTTTATTTGTGTTTGACATCTCATATTTTACATACTTCTGATAAATTGCTTATTTCAACATGGCCCAACATTCCAACGTCAAAATGCTTGGTTTTCAGTACATATCTTTAATAACTAGGCCTGACCTCTAAAAATAACTTGGCAATGACCTCTTTTGAAGTGACTTACCAAGTACCATGGTCATGAATCGTTCTTCCACCCCTGCTTCCAGCAGCATAGGTGGGATGTAGATGGTCCCAGCGGCCAAACATACCTCCAGACCACATGTTAATGCATTAATCAAGTACAACTGCGAGATCCTGTCATGCATGTCCAGATGATCCCCTCTTCAAACTCTGCAGTGAAGAAAGAAGCTGTTTAGCTATATTGGAATATTCCTATGGAAGCATATATCCTACTTTATGATGTCTGTTGCATGCTCTTCCTCACATGAAGTCACCAAACGGATTCAGAAGACTCTAACCATTGTACAATGCGCATTTGTGATTTTTCTCAAGCATCTTTACTCATGTAGCCTATGTATGCCAACCTGCTTCCTATGTTTCAGTCTTGTGATTATGACCGTTGATACCAGGATGTGTAACAGAATATTACACCCCTTCAGTCAACATAGTGTGTTTGTTTTAGCACTATAAAATAATGATGAGTTTCTAAGCACTCTTTAGCTGTCCGAAAACAATATATAGCAATATATACAGCAATTAGCTTTATGACTGAATTGTTGAATGAACTATTAAATGACTTAATTGTTATGAAAAATGCTTAGCAAAAGTAAACAATTAATGGCATATACAACAATCATTTCTGCATTATAAGCAATGTTTTTGCCGGTTTCAGAATAGCTTTGCTTGTGACTTCTGGAAGGGCACTGGTTTTTCTTCTCAGATCTTTCCAGTGTAACAGACTCATGGAATAGTTTGCCATAGTTTGGAGAAATTTGAGTTGCCTGCTCAGTCCACGCTGACGTGAATTGCAAAAACGTTTGAATGACGCACATCTGCATTTAGTCCATTTAACAAACCAAATATCTCCTGTTTCACTTAATAAGTGTATCTCACGAAAGCAGTAAAGTACAAGGAAATAAAGCATGTTTTTTGGACTGTTAAGAATTTTTATGTTGTGACATTATTGCGTGACAATTAAGCACAGATATATATTTATTGTACTTAAGTGTCCATACATTATATATAAATATAAATATTAATACTGTGAAATACTGTGAGGTCACTTAAGTTCAGAATATTACTTGTTCATTGACTGTAACCACTAACTTCCTCAAGTCATAGCGTGCAGACAGATTATTGGGAAGGAAGGAGAAATGTCTTTAGGTACAATGTGAGCAAACACATTTAAATGTAACCCTTAGGAGCGACACTCTTTTATTTTGCTGTCAAGCACATACACTGGACTCCTGCCTCAGCTAAGAGTAAGTATAACCTGAGTTGAGCCATGAAAAGGTTTTAGACAGGAAAAAGCACTGAAGCGCGTCACATCTTACCTGATGCTGCCTCTGACAGTGAACTTCAGGTCCTGGTAAATATTTTGTTTCTTAAACTGACATTCTGTATGTATGAATACACCTGTTTGAGGATAAACGTAACAAGCATTTTAACATTTAAATAACATTAAAATAATATTTTTTAGTGGTCTGTAAAGGAATACAACCAATAATCTATATCGACCCATTTCTACATGACATTTAAAACCAGTACATTAAACAATACAAAGATAGTGATGTATCTGATAAAGTTATGGTTTTACAGGTGCAGCATCAGCCACACATCATCATATACTCTGTTACAAGAAAAAAAACAACAACATTTGAGATGCTTACGTTTCATTTCCATTAGTAAGTGTCAGCCGGAGTGATGCGGTCTCATGTGGCTTTAGTGATTCCCATGTGAATGACATCAGAAGAAGTTTGAGAAGCTGTTCCAGCAGCGCAGCAGGAAGTGGGCGGGATGAGCTGTGAGAACACACACGTCTGAAAGCCACATCACAGAGACTCTACCCGATCTTGACCATTCTTTCTGGGTTTGCAACAGGTCATGAATTAAAGCTATACTTAAAGCCCAGCACAACAGGTGTGTCTGCTGTTATAGAGTAATTTCCTTTAATGGATTATTTACAGTAAATGGGATGTAAAGAGTGTTTGTGAGAGGATAAACGACTGGAAAATCTATCTGTCTGTCTGTCTTCTATCAGTCTGTCTTCTGTCGGCCCATCAACTAATTATTATTTAGTAACAAGTTCCACAGAAATTGTACGTCGAGGCAATTTCTGACTTCAAAGTGTTATCTGAAATGTAATTTTTTTAGTTAGCTCAACCTTTAGTGAACTAGTTTTATATTCCATTCAACTAAAATGTAATTAGTCAAGCATTTAGAAAACTACGGAAATTATGTACATTAAAATATAATGTTATTTTTGTTACATAAACTAGTATTTATTATTTGTGACTCATAAGAAATTGCTAGGGAACTAAATAAACACAATTTTATAGTTAAAATGATTAAATGGTGTTTATCAGACTTAATATACTATGTTTTTCTGACTAAGCCCAAGTGAATATTGAAGTCATAAATGAATATTAAAGTCATAAACTGCATGCCAGGTGTATTAGACAGAGGTTAGCTTGTGAGATGTCACTGTGTAATCTGATGTTATCACCTGCCCTCTGGTGGAAAAAATGAAGAAGGTTCAGTTTTATTTCCTTTTGAGAAATCCAAAATATTTAAACCTAAAATTGAAATTTTATTATCTAAAATTGTTTAAAAATATTTGAAAAACAAGAAATAAGAAATGCTTTTGAACCTTTTTGAGAACACCTAATGAAAAGTCTTGTTTGTTTCTCATTTTTAACTTGAAATTTCTTACAGTCTTTGTTTTACACTTTCAGCTTCTTGAGTTTTTTTGTTTTTTTATGTCACCCTTCAACTTCCCTTTTTTATAAAAAACGTACTGTTATCTATTATGCTTTAAAAAAAGACAAAATTGACAATATAAGTGAAATGCAAACAAAATGAGAAAGCATTTTACACCTATATCTGTAATTGTAATTTCTTGTTTTTTTCTTGTTTGCGGAGAAAAAAAAATACTTTCAAATATTTTGAAAGAAAAGTGTTAAAAGTTATTCTGACGTAGGGCCTTGTCTCGTGTAAAGTCTGGATATGCACACATTAATTGTAATTTTTGTTACTGTACACAATCTAATCAGTAGAAAATTAATTTCATTGTTAATTTCCAGTGGGAGCTTCACGATTGTGACATTATGAAATATGAAATATGAATGAAATGTGTTTATAAAGCAATGTAAATTCTTTAATTGTATAGAAAAATATATGGTATGATTTCTTCCTTATTCCATGGTATGAAACTGTTTCTAGATCTCAAAAGGAAGTTATTTGAAGCACTCGACTGTTGTTAATTCAATTTGGATTCAAAACATGTCATTAAATTTAGTTTGGCAACAAGCTGTATGGCTTCATACAGACTAATGTTTCTCATCCACAACGTTAGATGCTCTTCAAGCTCTTGATACACCAAGGTTGGCGTGCATTGAAAATAAATAATAGCTTATCATGTATAAAAATGTGTAAGATGTGTAAATGCAAGAAGTGAAAGTAAAAGTTGTAGCACAGTCAGGACTGAACAGGTCCAACAAGTGTAACTGCTACATGTAAAAATAAAGATATTTCAATTTGAGAAGTTATTAGGGATTAATAATAGAATGTATTTAACACAATTTTCTCATTATACCAAATCTATGACTCTTATTGTCCTCTCACATCTAACACAGAGAAGGGTTTAATCATATGCTTTAAAATAAATAATAATGATTTTTTAATTATGAAAAGGAACTTGTTTTATTAAAAGTATTACTTAGTAATAAGCAGGGTTGTTTTTAAGTGACACATGCATGTTTCATAAGGTTTCGAAGTTGTCTTCATTTTTTATCAACACTGTCAGATTTTGTGCTGAAAAATGAAAACATACTCTTGAATAAACGCTTTATATAGAATAACATACTCAGTTTGTTGTGTTTGTTTTAAACAAAATGAATTTGATAGTTAAATGACTACAGGTTTTCATCACCACCGTCGGATGTGTCAATTCCGTCCGATGAATATTTTGATATTTCATTGTGGTATTTTATATTTGTTGTGAAATTGTTGGTCACATGTGAAAGTGTAATCTGTCTGCTAACATGAGAATGTTGAAAACATCTTGAAAGCCACTAAAAGTTGAAATTTTATTGCAAAGTCCAAGGTAAAAGTCACATTTTGTTAAAAAAAAAGAGACAAGTTCGGAGGTTGAAACAAAATATAGCTTATAAGACATGAACGTAGTTTCTTTTGACTGAGTACAAGGTTGCACCCTGTTTTGACTTCTTAAGAATGACTTAAAAAACGGATACCAGAAAATCTGGTATCCATACCGTAAAATTTGCATACTTAATTCAAAACTATGACTTGCATCTCTTTACAACATTGGCTGAAGTTGAAGTTTGTCAACACTGCCAACATGTGTTGGTATTTAGTATCGCAACTGCTGACAACTTGGTCTATATTGAAACAATGATAGAAGGGCTACATTTGCCTAGAATTACTCATTTTAAATTCTACTAAAAAAAGTTGGTTTTTATTAGTAAACTCACAGAGAAAGCATTTTTTTTTGGTTTCTTATTGTTCTTATCATTTAAACTTAAACATTTGATTTTGATTAGTGAAAACATTAAAATGACATTTACACTAACATATTTCAGTATCACATGTTAAATATTTATAATATGTGGATCTCCAAGAAAGATGTTTTGCACAAGAAGACACCAGTTCAAGAGTTACTCATTAAAATGAAGATACATTTTATTTCTTTTCTTAAAAAAAAAAACAAACGATACAAAAAAAAAAAAAATCTGAGGAAGAAAAAAAAAAAAAGGTGGGAAAAAACAAACAAACAAAAAACCTTAAATAAAAGCACAAAACCCCCCCAAAAACAAACAAAAAAAAACATTCATACATTTTTGGACAGCTAGGTTAAAAACCAATTCATAGACAGCACAAGTGGAAAATATTCAGAGATGCCTGGCAGAAAGGATCGAACCTATTCAGAATGCCATGTATGCGCTGTAGACAGAAAAGCCCCTTGAAATGCATCATGGGATATACGTCATATGTGTCTGAAATTAAAAACAAGCAGCAACAGAAATATATATTTAATGAGCAAACACACATTAGGTATGAATAGTACAATTCTTCTCCATCCTCACAGTGCAAATACGCCTCTGTGTCATGACATCACAAACGCATCTGATCCAGGGCTGAAGAAAAACAACATTTGACTCTTTAAAACGCTATTTGCTCGGCTGAAGAGATCCCTCAACAACAGCAATACAATCTTGGACAAAACGGGTACGAGTCCCAGTTTCTGAACGTTTAGCTTTTCGGTACAATAAAAAAAGAAAGAAAAAGAAACAGGCTTTGTAAGGCAGAAACAGTGAGCGAGACTCCAGATTACATTTCTCGTGCAATTAACCGTTATAAGGCCCGATCTCAGAACACTCGCTGCATGCCTCTTTTGAGAAAAGAGATGAAAGCATTCATACTGCAGCCTTTTTACGAGATGATCTGGTGAAAAAAAAAAAAGAAAATATACAAACAAACGCACATTACAGACTTCAGAGAGCGAAAGGAGCATGAATCTAGAAATATTCCAGGTTCAAAATGAACTTGGCTCAATGGATGGCATCAGCAGAACAGATTATCACAGAAAATATTTCAAAATCATATCTCAATTTGTAAAAAAAACCCCAAAAATGCACTTACAAGTGAGCAAACCTTCTACAGTCGCTGTATAGACTTCCATTCTAAGCGCACAAATTGAGGTACAAATCTTTGTAAAGATTTTCAGTGGAAATCCTGCAGATCTCATAAATGGCTCAAGGCATTTTTAACCCAGAATATTCTCTTCAAACAGTAACAGCATTAGGGTTTAAACTACACAAATTGAGACAGTTTATTTAAAAGGTAAAACTACAAACTGAATAGCAAACCCTGGATAAAGTGTGTACCACGACGAAAGAAATTCTCAAATCATGAACATTAGCATTAGTTTCTCCATCTTCAGCTGATGATCAACATGTAAAGAGCCGCAAGCGCATGTTGAACAAATACAAAACAAATCTTCAGATAAGCACGACCCTGACGGCTAGTATCAAAACAAACGCTGTCAACTATTACGAAACTTCCTAACGAATGGCTTTCTAGATAGTCACTACACAACAAACGCATCGGATCTCATTCAAGGAACACTGTTGTAAAACTTCGCAAAACTCTTCATAGGTAAACTGCTGTAATTTATGGTACGTTTCCCAAACAAACTGAACGGGACAATTTAGTCCTCCTTTGTTAATAACAGTTTGTAAACGGTTGCGTTTACGCTTTGTTTTTGAGCGAGGCCCTCGGTTGCGATACTTTACGCAAGAATGGTTTTCCGAACATTTTACACAGCGATATTTTATGAATGATGACCATCGGTCGGAACAATGCAGAGTGAACGCTACGCTTTATACATGTTACGGAAATGAACGAGCAAAAGCATTTTTGGAGAATTCGGTCATGTGTACCCTGGGCGAGCAGCAACGCTACTTGGTTGGAACGATGGGCTTCCCTCAAGATTATATACCCATAAATAAACAGACTCCGACAAATTTTACTCAATAATATATAGATATATACGCTCACAAGTTCTGGGAAAATGTCCTTCGCGATATGGAAATTATAGGTCTTAAAAAAAAAAATAAAAAAAAAAAAACAAGTTCAAACCGTTGAGCCAGGCCACAACAGACACTGAAAAAAAACTAATAAAAAAATCTGAAAAGCAAACAAACCCAAAAAAAAATACAGCAAAAAAAAAGGAAAGTGTAAAGGGAAATAGAAGAAAAGGACAACGTTAGTAACATGGCTAGTCTTCCCCGGATGGAGCCTCCTCTTCTGAGCCGTCCTCTTCTTCGTCTTCTTCCTCATCTTCAGGGGCTTCATCCTTCGTCTTTTTGGATGGAGGAGACTCTTTCTTCTCCACCTCTTCTTCCTCCTCGTCTTCAAGAGGGCTTTCGGGTTCCTCGTCGTCTTTGGGCGAGGATTTCTCCACTGCTTTAGCCGGGCGACCTTTTCCTTTGCCTTTCATAGGGCTGGGGTTCACTGAGGGACAAAAACGATTTGGGGTCATTAAAAGGAATAGTTCACCCAAAAATTTAAATGTGATGTTGATCTGCATAACCCCAGGGCATCCAAGATGTAGGTGACTTTGTTTTTTCAGTAGAACGCAAACAAAGATTTTTAAAATCAAAACCATTGCACTCTGAGTCATAATAGAAGTCAATGGCAACTAACCTTGTGGATGCATAGATGACTCAATAGTGACCGTTTCTGTTGATGCCTACATCTATATCCATGCATAGATACCCATGTTACCACGTCACATACCAGATGTTGTGAATGAAATCGGGAGAGAAGGAGATTGTGGTGTATAAGACTGCAAAGACTGATTATTTAGTATACTAACACCTCAATATATTGTCACAAGACGTAGGGTTTAAATTGGTTTTGTCTGTGTATGTTGTTTTTGGAACATTTGGTTGCCACTTACTGCAACGGTTCATGTTTTAACTTTTCGTTTGCGTCTACTGATAAAAAACAAAGTCAACCATCCCAAGTGAACTATCCCTTTAAGATTTCTTAAACCTTTCATTCAGGAAGGATATAAGTTACAAAAGATTTTGGTTTCAAATAAATGCAGTGCTTTTAAACTATTCATCAAAGAATTGTGAAAACTAACCTCAAAGACGCAGCAGTTGTCAATGTTGATCATAATAATGAATGTTTCTTTTTAAATCAGCATATTAGAATGATTCCTGAAGAATCATGTGACACTGAACACTAGAGTAAAGATGCTGAACATTCAGCTTTACCATTACACAAACTTTACCTTTTCACAAAACTGTACTTTTCAATAGTTATTTTGGCCCAATCCCAATTCTACCCCTACCCCTTCGTTTGGAGCGTTCACGTGTAGGGGTAGTGGTGTCTCAATTCTCTTTTGGTCGGAGGGGTAGGGTTAAGGGGAAGGGCTAGATAGCCCTCGAAATTAAGATTTTTCAGGACCTCACTTCAAACGAAGGGCTAAGAGAAATTTCCAACATGGCTGCTCACTCGAGCAAGCAGATGCATATATGAAAGTAATTTTTGCCATTAATAAGGATTTTATGACAGATTTTCCTTATATGTATATTACCATCAGTCTTGTGTTTAACAGGGATGTTCTGGAAAGAAACGTTTGCAAAAAATAAAAATAAAAAATAAAAACGCACAGATTGCACAATATTAGGAAATTTATTTTTATGTCATATACCCGATATCGTATTGTTTTGTTTCGCTCTGAGGAAACATTAGGAGCTAGCGACAATGGATGATGACGTATAACGGTGTAGTAGTGGTGTCCCATTTCTTAGGGGGAAATATTTAACCCTTCCCGCTTTATTTCAAGGGGCAAGGGGTAGAAAATAGAATATGGATTGGGCATTCATGATATATCAGTGTTTGGAGGCATACTTTGTACAAGTGTCTTATTTTTTCCAAAAACATTTAAATAAGTAGTATGTATTTCTCAAACTTAAACTGCCTAAAGCCTTTTTTGGAATGTTCAAATTCAATAATCTCAGGCCAACATTCTTTTTAAAAATTATAAGAGAACATTAAAAGGAATGGTTTACCCTAAAACGAACATCTATTACAGTTCATTTCAAGCCCATGTGCTGTTTTTTCTACCTTGAAACACAATGTGAGAAATTTTGAAGACTATAAAATCTCAAGAGAGGCCGTGGTTACCTGTGGCCTTTAGTCGGGGTTTAGGGGATTTCTTGTCCTTCTTCTCCACTCTCCTTCCTCCTCCTCCTCCTCCTCTTGGCACTACTTTTTTGCCTTTCTTTTTGGAGTGCCCATAGTCGCTGTCATCATCATCATCAACCATGAAGTCTTCATCACTGCCTGACTCTTCTGCAAAAAGTTGCAATACATGTTTATTTTTTTTATCATCCACCAGGCTAAAATCATTAGCAAATATGAGACCCTGGACCACAAGTCGCCGGGGTATATTTATATCAAAAGCCAAAACACAGGGTCACATATAAGCAATGTTAACAATAATAATGATGCGTAATCTCAGCGAAAACATTTAACGCATTAAAAACTAGCAGACTTACGGTCCACGTATGCCTGCTCTTCCTCATCCTTTTCCTCATCCTCACTGCCTCCGTCTCCCAGAAGGATTTCTCTCTGTTTGGACACAGCCTTCGACGCAGCCTGCCTCACCTGCCTTGGTTTCCTGCTCACCTCTTTATCATCATCATCACTGTCATCTGCAGAGGAATCACAAGTGTCATGCACAACAGACGAACCCTTATTTTCATTCATGCATCATTCAACTTGCATGCATTTTCACATCTGATTTCAGGTCATGCACTGCTAAACTGTCACTATTTTGTATATTAGTATCACATGATCAGTTCCTGGCCAAAATAGGACTAGACTTAATGCTGACAGTTTAACGGCTGGTGCTTCATGTTTAATACATTTTTGTCGATCCGCGACTCACCTCCACCTCGTTTCCTCTTCAGTGGCTTTTTGCCTGGCTTCTCTGCCTTTCCTTTCTTTGCCTTCTTGGCCTTTTTATCATCATAGTCGCTTCCACCATCTTCATCTTCCTCTTTCTCTCCAAAGTCGTTGTCTTCATCACTACCGAAATCATCTGTAAAACACAAGATTAGCGACGAATCCCCTTTTTATATATCAATACAGCAGAGGAAACGAACGCAATTCACCTGCAGAATCATTTTTGGATTTGGAGAGTTTGTCATCTGAATCCTCGCTGTAAGACAACAGAAAAGGCATGTTATAAGTTTGATCTTAAAGGAAAATGTCCTAGCGTGTGGTATTTATTTCCTAGTTATAATTAACTGCTGCATATGTGGGTCATAAGGAGAAAATGGATCTCAAAAAGGTTCAAGTTCCCCAGAGATCCGAGCACATGCGAAACCAGTGATGAAATGTACTTGGTACATTTAAAATAATTAAAAATGCATTATTCTGAAACTATTTGTTAAAACGCTAAAAATAGACCGATTCTTGCCTGTCTTCCTGCGAATTCTTAGACTTCTTGTGCTTGATTTCACGAGGTGGAGCACGTATCTTCTTAGTAGTTTCCTTTTCTCTGCCATAGTCCTCATCTGGAAGCAAAATCAAACACTAAATGATTACCTAAAATTGATATGCAAAATACTTATACTTATTCCGAGTAAACGTGCATACTCTTAACATACACGGACACAGATTTTAGACATGGTTTATTACCTGCATCATCAGATTCGTTGAACTGGGAGTAATTCACCACCTTTCTGTTCCTGTAAGAGAGACAACATACTGTAACGAGAGTTTCCAAGCGCACATTTGTGATGCAGCGGTGCATGTGGCATTAATTCATGTTTTAAGGGCTTACAGACCATTGGAAGGTGGTCAGCATTTCTTCTGGAAACTGAAGCTCATTTAACATGCCTCGCTTCATTATGTTTACTTGAATTAATGATCGTTAAACAGTTCCTTAATTAGCATTTCAATGAGGGTTTCATTAATACTGCAGTCTTGTCCCATTTAACCACTCAGGCCCAACACAGAGTTGAGATGCTTGAAGAGCCACAAGTTACTTTTAAGCAATTAGATTGATCACAAGACTTTTTGGATTATAATTTTCAATACACTGGGGGGGAAATGGCATTGAAACCGTTTCCACTCAGCAATTGCAAGTAAATTTGACTAATATATGCAAAGAAATGGCACAGAAATATTGTTAATTTAAATGTCTAATTTAAAAAATAAATAAATACTTTCCACTTGCCAGTGAATTTTATAAATGGGCTTATTACAAAGATCTGGCAAGTAACACATTGAATTAAATGTGTAGTTTGGGAGGGGATAGCACAGAAATACTTTCCCTTCTGAATATGCAAGTGAATATTACACAATCACAAAGAAATAGTAAGTAACACATTGAATTAAATGTAATAAAAAATATAAATAATAAAAAAAATAATAACAAAATACTTTGCATTCAGGAATTGCCAGTAAATTGTATAAGTAATTAATTACAAAGGAATGGAAAGTAACACACACATTTTAAATAAAACTGAAATAGTACTCGCACCATTTTTCAGACCACACTTAAAAATCAATTTAGAAAAACACATATCTTGTCATTTGCAATTTCTTCTTCATATAAAATAATAAAGCAATTTCGGCGGAAATGTCTCATGTCAAATCTTGGTCTTTATGTTTGAATAACAGTGCTTATACGAGTTTTATTTGTAAAATGCATCTTTCCCCTATGGTCACCACTGGGATGGCAGCGCGGGACCATTTTATAGTCGATACATAATGAACGCGTGCGATATTTTTCATCATTTTAATCTTTCGTAAACACAAAGAACACACAGCCGTGTGTATGCGTTACTAATCTGCTGGTGCTATTTGAACTCAAAATGTGGAGAGAAAATATCACATTTTGTGCACGTTTTCCTCATAATCCCAAACGGGAGGTGTGGTCGCTCTTAACCACCCCGCCCCCCTTTGACGTCACCCGCGTCGTGTTAATTTACCGCTATAAAAAAAAATCCCTCAAAACGCGCTTCCCTCCCCAAATACACCAAAGGGGCTTTCGCAATCTATTGTTTGTGCATCACTGAGTTATTTGCGCAAATATGTGCGCATAACATGTTACAAAATCACTTGAGTGGGCCAACGAGCACCTTTAGTGGGATTTTATTACCCCTCCTGAAGCTTTGGCGAGGATGAATGGGAAGCCATATTCTCACTGGCTTACAAGGAAACATGAAGCCTCTGTGTGCTTCTCACACAACAAATATATTGTGAAATGTAGGTAGGTGATGCGCAAGGAACATTAGATTGCAGAATCCGGGTTGATGGACATTAGAAACGTGCAAGATCTAGTAAATGTAAAAAGACAGTCCCTCCGCCACTGGGAAAGAGACAACGAGCAAGATGCATGCACAAATGAGCAAAAACGTTACAAAATCGAGCTCTAAACAAGAACCTAAGGATGCCTGGCACATGCGTGAAACCTAGGACTCGGTGTGCATGCAGCAGCCATCAGCAGGACGAATGGAAACCCACATACCTCACTGGTCTTGCCATTTTGCAGGAATACTGTAGAGGTTAAAAATTGTGAAAGAGCAAAAGAAAAGCAGGGAAAATGCAGACGAAATGTGGTATTTTAAAACACAAGAGGGCTAAAGGTGACGTCGCAAAACCAACGCCCTCTCCTTGTGGTAAAAATTAAACAATGCGGGAAATACTCCTGCTCTACGAAAGTATTTAGTTTAAATTTTACCTTCAGCTACTCAAAATGGTGAATAAAACAAACTGAAACTGCAGCCCTCGCGCAACCTAACGATTGGATGGTGGGCGGGCATTTTCGTTTAAACTCCGCCCGCTCGGCTGGATTTGCCCAGAGAGCGACGCTATTGGTCCGTTTGAACGAATGTTTGATTTGGGATTGGCTTTCGCGGCTGTCGATCAAACCTAGGGTCTCCTAAGCAATTACCCTCCCCCTCGTTTGCGGATAGGTTGAACAGCATGGCTCAGAAACAAAAAGAGGCCCTTACGATATGCAAAATGTCCCAGTTTAAGTGTAGAGCAACTTTGTGTTGTTTGTTTCGTTTAAAATTAGGTTTATATAAATGAATATGCGCTTGAAATAATGGAGAGCGCACAACAGAAGGTCTGAAAACCGCAAAGTATTGATATTTGCTGGCTACTGGCCTGTAAGGGATTTTAGGTAGATTGTTAATGCAAATGTAATGATAGCAAAGCACAATAATGCTAACATTAAACAGGCTTTATATTGTGTAACCCTGATACCATGTTTCATTTAAATTTGTATGATAGAAGCGGTAATAATGTTCATTACTATTAGTCCGTTACTACTACTAAAATTCATGTAAATGTTTGGATATTTTACTTTCCCCTCATTCCCAATGATGATTGTCAGTAGGAATATTTTTTTAAAATAATGTTAAAAAATGTTGTAATTAAACCTAATCTAATGTCTCCAGACCATGTAACGTTACCCTCAGCTTTGTTCAGTTGACATTATGGCTCAGAAATAATCTAGTTTGTTGTTGTTTTAGTTTCCCCCCCTTGAAATTGAGTTTGCTTAAATTAATATGTGGTTTGAGAGCATAGGAAAAAAGGGGGTTTCGAAAGGTTTTAAAGCCACAAAGTATGTAATTTAGCTGACTTGTACCCTAATATGCTTCAACCTATTAGTTGTGTTTTAAAAAAAAAATATTGGGAAGTGAATAATGTAATACTTTAATGTTGACCTTAATTTGTGTGTATTTTGTAAAAGCCGAAAACATTCACCCTGGCTTTTTTGATGGAAATGAATGTGAATAGCAATGCAGGCTGCTTGATATTCAGTCTTCAGAGTCACATGACTGCAAGGCATCTGTATTCCAGCATAAGCAATGTATCTAACATGTCATTTCAAAGGGTTTTTATGCATACATGAAATGCTGTGACTGTGTATTTCTCTTTATTTCCGTTCTAGGGGAAAATATGTCTTCTTCTTTATTCCCCCAGTCTTTCGCTGCAGACCCTGGAATCCTCTCTGCTCAGCAGTTATTGAAGTGAGGAGAAGGTGCGTCTCCATGGCAACCAGGTATGATTCTCATCCCTTTTATTTATTTATTTAGTTGCCCATCCATCAGCGTTTGCATTTCTTCACCCTTCTATAATCTTCCAAAGCATCTCTGTATGAGTTCCTGAGACGGAAATATGCTACTACCAAGGGTCAGTCGTCTCATATTGTTTTTGTTTATTTTGATGCATGTCATCTGTTGCCACAGCAACCACTCACTTTTCTCCCTGGAGTGCACACAGAAATCACATCTTTGCTGTCAGAAAAAGTAGGACATGTGCAAAAAAAAAATAAAAAAGCTCACACAGGCTATAACACCATACAGATGTGAGGCCCACATGCATAAACTTGTATTTGCTCACAGCTCATGGGAAAAAGTACAGTCGAGTGGAATTAAATCACTAGTTGCTCTTATGCAATGTGCTTAGAATCCTTGTCAGACCAAAACAATTAATTGAATTTGGTAAAATGCTAATTTTAATGTTGGTGAACAATACAAAATCTCACAAACCTGTCCTTACATGCCCTCTCAATATCCAAAGTGATAAATAAAACATTTCTTAGATTTTTTTTTTCCAACAGAGTATGTTTGTAGAACCATTCACTGTCTTGTTTTTTTTTTTTGCATTGGGAGAAATAAACAACCAAAGTGAAAAATAATAATAACAATACAATCCATTACTGGTATTTGAGAAAACAGCATTTTATAAATAAATAAAAAAATGTAGCAGATGTCCCTGAAAATTTTTGTTGTTCGAAAATAGGTTTAATTTTTTTTTAATGCAAATTATAATTTTGATTATAATAAATAGATATGTTTTGTCCTTTAGGGTGAAATGTGACTTGGACATATTTACTGAGATGCATTCAGGTAGGAATCTCACTAATTTTGCGCTAGTGCTTTGAATGGAAAGATGTTACATAGTTTTTCAAATGCCCCTAGAAGAGTCAATAACTTATAGTAGCTTGTCCATAGCAACTCTACAGTTGCTAGGCTAATAAAAGCACACAAGAGGGCAGTATGGCACTACTGTAATGTTTATGCGTAGGAAATATAATCTAGTTTTTTACAGAAATCTGGATATTTTAATAATAGGGTTGTTATGAAGTGTTAGTGTTTCTGATCCTGTTTACCTGATTTTTGTGCCAAAGCCATGTTTAAAGATTTAATGCAAAAAAAATTACAAAAAAGTGGTTTTATATTTTGCTATCCGAGGTGGTCATATCCATGCTTTCTTTAATGTACAGACTCTTTTTGGAGGTATTTCATGTGAATTCAGATTCGTACACTTTACAGAATATAAAAGGTTGATTTGTTCTTTGGCAGTTGATGTACTAATTTCATATAAGCGTATTTTTTTAACCACTTCAGATAGAAAGATAGAAACCAAGGTTACTGTGAAGTTTTTAAGACTGAATTTGTTTAATTTGTCCTAAAGTTCTACTGTTACATGTGGATGAAAAAGCATTGGTGTAACATAGGGTCAAGCTAAAGGGTTTATATGCGTTATGAAAGTGGTTAAATT
The DNA here is from genome assembly GCA_032353835.1 of Enteromius viviparus. Taxonomy (NCBI): domain Eukaryota; kingdom Metazoa; phylum Chordata; class Actinopteri; order Cypriniformes; family Cyprinidae; genus Enteromius; species Enteromius viviparus. Next base: position 3,023,110 of record JAUCNO010000044.1, read on the forward strand.
GCACAGACGAGGTTAGTAAGTATTGTTTATAATGCTAATCTCATGTTTAATGAAAAATATTCACCCAGAAATTAAAATTAGCTGTAAATTTACTCTTCCTCAAGCCATCCAAGATGTATATGAGATTTACTTTTTAGTTAATCAGAACAAATTTGGAAAAAAAGCATCACTTGCTCATCAATGGATCCTCTGCAGTGAATGGGTGCCGTCAGAATGAGAATCCAAACAGCTGATAAAAACCTAACAGTAATTCACACCACTCCAGTCTATCAGTTAATGCTTGCTTTATATTTAACAAATGTGTCATTAAATCTTTTTTTAACTCAGATCATCACTTCTGGCCAAAACAAGAGTCAGTAAAAACTCCTAAATAAAAGCCTATACCCTATTAACTTCTCACATTAAAATCCACCAACATATTTTTCTGGAGTGTAGCTTGATCTATGCATATTTCTCTCTTGATTCAGACTTTCACTGGAGAAAGCAATGTAATGAATCAAGGCCCCGTATTTTAGCTGGAAGCAGCAAATTAAAAATGCCTTGAAAAATGTTTGTTTCTTTTAAACATGCAACCTTTCACTTCTCAAGACGTTATTTGATGCACTGGAGTCATGTGGATTACTGTGTCATTTTAATGGCACCCATTTTTTCAAACTAGTACTTTCTAGCATGAACCTTCCTTGACCAACATGCAAATTCATGCTGCAGGCTAATGCATATCAGAGAGGCACCCACTGAGTCCACGCAGTTGTGGGTGTCGCTCTACATTTAAAGATGCTGACTGTGTCAGGTTGTTGAGCTGGTGAAGGTTCGGGTGCAGGTTGCATTTAAAAGAGCAGGCGTTTTCTCCATCCTGAAACATCCAGGAGTCCGGATGCAGCTGCGTCCCATTGCTGAACCTCTGATAGCACACTTCAGTCAGTGCTATGGGGAGTTTATTCAAATAGATCTCAACTCCCCGCAGCCTGTTTTACACACAAACACGCAGCGAGAAAGCAGTCTAGGGATTTTGAATTTTAAAACGTGCTTATTTATTCTTGAACAAGAGCCCTGCAGAAAAATCAGAGGAGACTCGCAGCGAGAGGACGGCGGGAAAAAGTAATAATGTCTTTTTTATTGAAGTATGCCAATCAAAGAATCAAATAGGTCGTTATACCCGTTATATCTAAATTATGGATATTTCTTAATATGAGCTGCGGCTTTTATTTTATTTTAGAGTGTCATTTTCATATTAGCTTATGCAAAAGTTTGAAAATATTATATAAAAGTTAACTATTAATTATTCTTAGTAAGAGATAGATTTTATCAAAAATGTTTAAGATGTCATTTCCAATACAGAATTGGATTTGTAATAAGAGATGTGGTGGGAATGATAAAAACAAAAAACAAGTTACAATGTCCAAATGTGCTCTTTTATATATAGATATAACCCAGATATTTTTTTTCACACCAAGTCATGAGCATAAATCTTCTGTGTATAGCAAGAAGCCCCACACAGGAACTCTTTTTCCTAAGATTTGCTTTGTTTCTCTTTAATCCTGAAAATAATTAGTTTTTTCATGATCCTCCCCAAAACGTTCTCTAACATTTTGCATGAAGCAACACTGAGTTTTAATCTGCAGTAAACTCCAGATGGCTTGAAGTAGGACTTTGAAACCAACGACAAGGAATGCCTAAAAAAATTAGGGGCCGTAGAGCTTTAACGCCCCGCAAAGCAACTTATTTAAATTAGAACAAAGACGTTCCGGGATGAAACATTCTCCTCAGCCAGAAGGCATTTTAAAGCTAGAATATATTCAATGCTAATGCCTTTGAAACTTCCAAGAGAGATGTTTTAAGGAATTCTTAAGCTGTGTTGAAGGGTTTAAAAACTTCCACACAGCCAGATACAATCTTTAAATCATTAAATCTTTAGAATGTTCATTTCTAACAGTCAACTGAAAAAAAACAGGCTATTGCAAAAAAAAGTATTCCATTAAGTCTGTACAAAAAAAGGCTTTAAGACAATACGAACCGAGATATTCTCCATTCTGATGAAGATGGCTGGCTGAGGTGGTCTTGGTGGTTAGGTAGTTAAAGCAATTTCCAATACAGCAAGTGTGGCATGTTCATATTAATGCATTTACAGTGAAAGTTAATGAGCCAATGCTGCATTTTGATGTTTACATAAGGCTAGTTGAATAAATCGCTTATTAATTTTGTTCGTGGAAAGTTAAATTCAGTATTTTTCATGTCATGATTATGCAAAGAGAGTTCTAAAAGAGAGGTTTGCTTGCTTTAAACTGTACAGTTTGTTTTTTGTTTATTATTTTTGAGTTTTACTATGCAAGCTAAAATGTGACCCCAACCAGTCATTAGGGTCAATTTTTATACATCATCTAAAATAAAATAAAAAAATAAATAAAATGGTTTGTTTAGATTGAACAATATTGGCTGAGATTAGAAAAACTATTAGAAAATCTGGAATCTGTGAGTGCAATAAACAACAAAAAAAGTTGTCCTTAGCAATGCATATGAACATCCAGTTTTGATGTATTTATGGTAGGACGTTTACTAAATATCTGCATGGAACATAATCTTTACATAATATCCTAATGATAAAGGAAAAGTAAATTTGACCCATGCACTTTATTGTTGGCTATTGCTGCAAATATACCCATGCCACTTATCCAGGCAGGGTCACATATTTGAAAAAGTCCCAACAGACCTTGTTTTGTGCCGCTTCAATATCCACCAGGTGAAAATTGTCATCACTTCAAAAGTAACAGCTTAAAGCTCTCCTCTGTTCACAATTTTCACTCAGAAATTGCTACATTTCACAAATAAATACACCGAAAGACAAGTAACATTTAATACACCTTAACCTTTAAAAAGAGTATTTATAACTTAAAAATATACATTTTGGTAGCATTAGTGATGCTTGCCTTAACAACAGCACACAGAGTCAAGTACACAACTCTGTTTAATCATAAAGCTGTCTGGTTGATATGCATTTCAAGAGCTCCCAATCTACATAAGTCAGTTGATTTTAAGCCGTTTGCATTGGCAAGGCAAATGAGCGGCAGCTCTTTCCATATGTTCATGCGAGTAAACAGACATGGTGGATTGTGTCATAACTGTTTGTCTCTATAGACATCAGCCACCTGTTGGGGAAATCTGCTTTATGTTTTCGAATCCAAACGATAATGCAACATGTCAGGTTGTGTCAGCTGCCGCCACCCCACCAGGGCGTCAGGGGTGCGTGTTTGCATGGGCATATGTGAGTGAAGTGTGTCGCGTCTTCTCAGCAGGACCTAGACATTCATAACCTATCAAGAAGCTTGTGTGAGGCATTACATGTTACCTGGTGATAAAAATTTGAAAAAGACTCTCCTTTTTTCCCCCTCCTCCTCAGTGGCGCACACTCGTCGAAAAGCTGTCATCTCTTCTGGTGTCTGCAGAGAAGGATCAAAGCGGGAACAGGCAGCCAGCGAGAGAGGGAAAGAGAGAGCGATTTCGGGGTGAACCAGAGGACGCAGCCTCTTCTGTTAAACAGGGTAACCCAGTTGCTGCCAGATTGAAGGAAGCCTGCTTCTCTGTAAACATATTCAATTAAGACATCAAACTTCAAACCGTACGATGAAAAAGAATGCCGATGAGGAGAAAGACGGGTTCGGGGTCGAACTGTGTGCCTCCCCTGCTTTTCTCTGATTTAGAAACAGACTTCTTTTGATTAAATAATCATCGCTTCGTAGAAATGCAAGTTGCGGACCAGACGTGCGCATAGACACAGCTGAAATTTAATGAGCTCGGTAAGATACTGCCGAAGTGCTGCTGTTTTTAAGACCTCGGAATAAAACTTCTTTAGATCAGGGGGGCTCATGCTGCGCTTCAACGGTTTCCAGCGTCCTACTTGGAAAAGTGCAAAAGAATGCCACAAACTGGACTTTCAACTATGAAACATCATCAAACTATTTTTCTAGATTTATATATGATAGCAGCCTAATATTCCAGATTTACAACCCATGATCATTGGAAATGCATGCCTCTACATACATTTCTGCAACCCCGTAATTATGTACCTTACTGCACGTTTCGCCACAGTGAAATGTCCAGAGAGTGGCGCTAAAACACACGTTTAATATAAAGCCATGGCACGTTTGTATTAGGTTGGTACCAAGGGGCAACCTCCCGCTCACTCTAGTGAAACCAACACGGAAGTGATTAAAACTGCAATTCATCGACTAGCCGCTGGGGGCTGGCTCCAAAAGGGAG
>JAUCNO010000044.1:3033300-3063174 GCA_032353835.1 Enteromius viviparus
ATACACACACACACACATATATACACACACACACACATATATACACACACACACATATATATACACACACACACATATATATATATATATACACACACATATATATATATATATATATATATACACACACACATATATATATATATATATACACACATATATACACACACACACATATATATATACACACACACACATATATATATATACACACACACACACACATATATATATACACACACACACACACACGCATATATATATATACACACACACACATATATATATATACACACACATATATATATAAGAGAGAGAGATAAGAAAAATAGGATATGTTTATATATAGAATATATTTATATACATCAATTATATAAATATATACATGTAATTATTTAATGAATATATATATATATATAGTGTATAAATAAATATACACACAGTACAGACATATTATGTACACACAAACTTTTATTTTGGGTCTTATTAGTCATAGTGATTAATTCCACCCAAAATAAAAGTAAATTGTTATAATATTCACAGTATTACTGTTTTTGATTAAATATATGCACCTTGGTGAGCATTAGAGACCTTTTTTCTTTTCTTTTTTTAATGTTTAAAAACGCACCCATCCCAAACGTTTGGATTTATACACTGTTGGATATACAGCTGTCCCAGAAATACTCGGAGACTTGTATAATTGTCACTCTGTTGGAAATCTAAATTACAAACCATCTGCCAACAAACAGAAATGTTCTCCGAGCTAACGCTGCTATTGGTTTTGTTCTCTTCTGTGAGCTGGTTGGTGTTGCTGACGTCACACTGAAATGTTGTAGAAACTAAACTTCTTGATGCTTTGGTGTAGAAGTGCTTTGACAAAAGACCATCCTTGAACCAATCCCACACCTGATCCTGTTTTTCTTATTTTTCATCTGTGAGCATGTGTTTTTGTGTCTGATTATTTTTGTGTGTGGCTCTGTGACGCATTTGGTTTGGGCCAGCGGCTGCAGGAGTGTTTGAGTCATCTGGCCGTGTGTGTGTGTGTGAGAGAGGCTACGAGCTCTTCTGGCAGGTTCACTACCGTGAAGCTCCCGCAGCGACAGGACTGACCCCACCATAGCCTCCAGCAGCACAGGAGTCATGCCATGCCCCAGATACAAACCCTCGCTCTCACGTCACCACAGACCCGACGCTCCTGAAGTGTGTAGCTTCAGACGGCTGTATGATACTTCAGAACAATGCTGTCTCCTCCAGAACGCCTCCAGAAACATCTAGCCTCTCCACGGCGTGAGGATCTCACCATCAACACACAATTATATTAATCACACATACTTCAATAACATATAGCGCTTTAGTAATACTATATCTAGAGTGTATATATACTGTATATATTAAAAACAATGTAAATATTTATTTAAACAAATTTTTTCATTAAATTTATTATTTTTTTGTATTATTTATGCAGTTCAGTTAAATAGAAAATGTGATAATAAAAAAAACCCAGCATAAATATAATAAATCAAGAAGTGTAATTGGGATACAATAATTAAAAAAAAATTACAATAATTAGTAAAAACAAACGCATAAATATATAAGTGTGTGTGTATATATATATATATATATAATATAAAAAACACACCCTTAACCAAATCCTAACCATAAATGAATATAGTTGGTTAATATTACTCAGAACTAATGACCAAAATGGAAATAATTTACTGAAACTTTGTTGTGTTATCCTGGACAATAAGGTTGTAACAGTAAATAATTATACTGTAATGAAAATATTTTTTTTATATAAAGTTTGCTATATCTAAAATCATTTTCATCCATCCATCATGTTTTCTGACGTTTTATTTCCCTATTTTTTATTCTTGGTTTCATTAAAATAATAATGATCATAGCAATCTTAGTCCATTAAAACTCTAATTGGATTTATACTCAGAACTGAGCAGGACATGTTCACCATGAATCAAGATCCGTCAAGAGATGCTGCGGTTACCACAGCAACCATCGGCGCAAATAGAAGAGCTAACCTCCGTTAGTTTAACTCGTCCTGTTCTTCATTTCTCTCGTGCACAACTAAGTTAAAATCTAGTCCGCGTGGAGGAGTTCTATGAATCTGCGCACGAGCGTCAGTATTTATTTATTTTTTCAGCTCGCGTAGAAAAGACGCTCTCAGCCAATAACGCGTGGCAGACATGGGCAGATCGTTTCCAGCATTTAGCAAATGAAAGCACGTGCGAGCGGCGCTTCGCTCCAATCAATTGATGTAAACTGAGCGAAGCGGACCTTTGTGGGAGCAATTGCGCTTCCGTGGCGCGGAGGTAGATCTCTATTAGTGAGTGTGGAGCCCATTGAACTGGTGAAAGCGGAATAATACGGAGAGTAGGGAACGGAGATTACCGGGCGCGTCTAATTAATCAGCTGTTTTATGCTTATTTGGCAACACACGGATTAGGCTGTGCATACTCAATAGCGTTTTATATGAAAAAGAGCCTATTTTTAACTGGATGCACGGAATATTCTGCGCTTTCTTTTCTCGCCGGACTGTAAATTACGCATTTTCGCTAATATCTGGACATCCACTTAATGATTTCGTCTTTTTATGACTTGTGACTCAATGAAAACTATATTTTGAAGCTGACGTGTTTTTCTAGACCACCCAGGATTTATTCGCCTTTGGATGCGATACTCTCCCATCGCCGATGCGTCTTTTTCTACGAACCCAAGAGCTGTAAAGAAACGCGAGACCCCATCTCTGTGAACACTGCGAGTGCTGCATCATCTCATTCAGCTTGCTGTCAGCCGAGAGAGGGGCAACAACATCATCTCCGGACGCTGATCGTGCCACATCTCCTCCGCGCGCAGATCGGAAGCGGGCAGCTGTTGCAGCACGCGCAGGTAAGACGTGCCTTCATTTTGTTCGCGTCTGATGCTGCAGCGTGCGCAAGGCTCGCGTGCACATTACAGCCCTCGCTTTGCGGCTTTGCTTTTTGCCATTTTAGCGCGCTAAATAGGGAGCGAACACAAGATTTGGGAATGGATGCTCGTCGGGGGGATCGGTGTCGCACAGCGTGTGTCGTCCGCCACTGGAATTTTAATTTCCTCCATGATGCTGCTGCTGCTGCGTGCGTGCGTGCGTGTGTGTGTGTGTGTGGCTTGCTATAGTGTTTGTGGGCTAAACGAAAACCTAATAAGGTATAACTTTAGGGAACGCAAATACAATCACCTCAGTGTAACAACAGTAGAAATCAATGGAAAGTAACATGTTTGTTTATTAACTGTGGCGCATTGTGAGCAGCAGCAGCATTCAAGTGCAATAATTCAACCAATCCTTCACTTATCATTGATTCTTAAATGTCTAGGTTAGTTTCTTTTGTCTGTGTCCGTCTGTAAATAAGCTTTTCTTTCTTTTGTGTGTGTGTGTGTGTGTGTGTGTGCGTGTGCACTGGTACTTGTTGCTTACTAGCACTATACTTTACTTAAATCCTACTTTCATTAAGTCTTCCAAGGCCTGCTGTCCTCTTCCTAACCTTCATCCCTCATTTCAGTGTGCGCTCGCTCGTAAAATGGTAATGGGCTGCATATTGGCCTGACGTCTGTCATCTGCACCTGTTTGTGGATGGGATGGATGCCTCCCATCCTCCTGAGTCAGAGAAACATGGTGATGGTGGTGATGATGATGAGGAGGATGAAGGGGGTGGGGAAGGGAGAGGAAGAGGCGGCTGAGCGCTCGGTTATAGGAAGAAGCATGTAGGATATTTACCGCAAAGGGAGGATGAAGCGAGCGAGCTGGAGCGAGGTGATCCATCTGCCCATCTCTGTGTCACATCCCTCTCTATCTCACTCACTGCAGCAGAGCTATTCTAAGAGAACACTTTCGACCCACGCTCTGACAAACAGATCGGGAAAAATCAAGAGTGTTTGAGAGAGAAGGAAGAGAGTTTGATGGTGCAGATGCTGTAGAGCACATCTGTGAGGCAGCCCAGTGCTTCCAGGACCCTGTCTCTCCGCTTCACATCATTAGCCTCACAAGGCGTTGCCGATGGCAACTCTGGAAGAGAGGCGACTCGGTGAGCGTAAAGCACGCTGTAAAGCGAAAGGGAATGAGATGCACTTGGCTGCTGCATGTGAGGGACCGTGGAAAGGTGCATAGCCTCGCTCTTTCCCCCCCTCGTCCCTTCTTCCATAAGGGTCCCTTCCTCCCCCATCCCTGCATCCTTCCTGTCTTCTCTTCTCCTCTCAATAGGGTCTCTCTCTGCCCTGCCAACCCCCCACTCGGCACACATCTGTGGCTGTGTCACCCCCCGCTTCCTCTCTGCCTTCGTCCAAAGCTGCACCTCTTTAGAGTGTATTGAGCCTCCAGCATGTTCCCACAAGGCTTTTTAGCGGCGTTGTTTTGTGCCAGATTTGGAGCCCGGTGCTGGGGTTCGGAGGGTTTGAGATTCACCGTGTTGCATCAGCTATGCTAACATGTGCATGTTATTCACTGGCGTAACGTGTGACTCAGTGTGTGAGAAAGCTGAGGTCGCACTACTATATGCAGGAAATATGGTGTGCATATTGCATACGCTTTGCACCTTGTTGATGGCGGAGAGGGTGATGTGATTCACAGCGGATGACTTTGGCTTCGATGAAAAGAAACAACAACATACAAGTGTGATTGAACCTGAACGCACATCGTTTTAGATTAGCTGCTTATAATTGCGTGGTTGAAGGAGTATATGTACGTGGAGCACAAAACCAGTCGTAAAGGTCAATTTTTTTAAAATTGGGAGTTATGCATTATCTGAAAGCTGAATAAATACGCGTTCCATTGATGTACGGACAGGATATTTGGAAATCTGAGGGTGAAAAAAAGCTTTAAAGTTGTCCTTAGCAATGCATATTACTCATCAAACATGAAGTTTTGAGACATTTACAGTAGAAAGTTTACAAAATATCTTCAAGAATCATAATCTTTACGTCATATTAAAATGATTTTTGGCATAAAAGAAAAATGTAGCATTTTGACCCATATTGTTGTCTATTGCTACAAAATATCTGTGCTCCTCATGACTGCTTCTGTGCTCCATACATCAGCGTCAGAATAATATCTTTCATCACAGAGTGAGTCATTTCATATGACCGTTATTGTGTTTGTATATAGCTATATTATTTATACAATACCATTATTTAAGAAAATGGTTTATATTTTAAATATGTTAATGAGTACATAAACACTACTTAATCTGATCTATTTTCCCTTTTATTCGAACGCTCTGGCATCAGTACAGCCACTGCTTCCCATAATGCAGTATTTCAGTTGTTGTGACATAAATTGGCGCTTGTACACAATGCAATGCTATGCATTAAGTCTAAAACTACCTAAAATCATCTTCTGTTCATCATGTTAATGAAACTTTAATATTAAAATAGGAAGCAGTGCTGTCTACTGCTACTTATTATCTTTGTTGTATTAAGAAACCTGTCTATTTTTCCAAATGCATTAAGGAATATATATGATTAAGATATATTTCCTGTATGTTCTTGCTCAGAGCTGTGATGTATCATGTTGGGCGTTTAAGCTCGTTGCAGACCAGGTTTTTGATTCATTTTAACTTCCTTTGTCTTTCAGTGAAAATCCAAGACTAACAAAGGAAAACCGAAGCCAAGACAAAGAGCCATCAGCCTGGATGAAAACGACTGGAGGAGAGTCCAGGCCAGGAATACAAGTCGTCTTCTGTTTCTAAAGCAGATGAACTATCACTGGTTTAGTGAGCCAGGGGCTTTTTGAAAGGATGTTGATTTGCACAGATTGAAGATTTTCTCTTTGACTTTTTGCTACCAAAACCAGTGCCAAACACTAACCGTGCCAACCAGAAGCAAGAAATCATTTCACTAGTATTTTTGCAGTTTTATCGATCCACTCAAAGCCATTGGAACCCAGCATCCGCTCACAATACCCAGCTTCCCCTCCCCTATTAGTCTTTTTTTACTGTATCGGTCCCCAAGGTGCAACGGTTATATGTGCATCACTTGGTTTAAGTCCAAAAACAACAAGCAGCTTTCACTCCCCGAAATAGGGAAAACAGTGCATTATTGGTTAAACATGCTTTACGTAAGAGTGGCCGTTACAAATGCATTAGCCTGAGAGAGTTTGGCCCCTGATCGATTGATCGATGGATGGACGGGGTTATGGATGGCTGGCACAAGCCTCATTAAACTTTCCAAATTGAGCTGCTGCTAATTCTGTTGATTAGTCGTCCGTTCCTCTCGCGAAGGCCGGTTTAACTCATCCTCTCCATCAGATCTCTTTAGTCATCCATCTCCTCTACAGACTCTGCACATACTCCCCTCTCTGAAGGGTTTAGATACTGAAGCCATACGTCTCATAGCCATACGAACGCCATCGGTCATCCGGGAAGAGCAACTGCATGGGTATATTCAGGAATATTTGTAGAGCTCAGCGGTGCTCCAGGTTTGACGTTCCCTAATCTGCCATATTCGCCAGTGAGCCATTTACTGTGTTGACAGCGGGACGGCGGCTGAAGTTGTCCCGCTACTTGAAAAGGCGCTCTTTAACACGTTGGACAGGTCTTTTGGTGCGTTTGCTCGACGATCTCCACGTGTTCCACATTGACGGATGAATCCTGACTTGTTCATGCCTGTTCAGTGGGCTCAACCATGCTGTCCTGCCAGAACTGGGCCCAAGCCCCCGTTTGTTTTATTCTGTTGGGTTGAGCTCAATCCAGAGCAGAGACACTCACGCAAGAGGGTCCAACACACATAGACCCTCAAACTTTACCTAGACTCGGTCCATCCTTCCATTTCCTCTCTTCCTTTCCTGAACACTTCTTCCTATCTGGCCTGACTCGTGTCACCAAACCAGGAACTAATATATTATACCTGCTGCTTGTCACACTTCGTGAGTGCCCTAACCGACCTACACTCTTCCAAAGCCTTCGTAATGAGCCTTTGTCCCGCGGTGCCGCCTTTAGAGAAAAGATTAGCTCTTCCCCATTTCTGAACTCTTTAATTCATCTCTCCGTCCTACCTTCATCTCTAGCCTCAACGACTTCCTCCTGAAACTCGAAAAAGATGAAGTACTTTTTCTCAAGAACTGAGCCTGATTATGTGGACTGCACAACAGAACCTCAATGACCTTGAAAGGTACTCTTGTTAGTCTCGCAAGACACTCTCATCGACGATAAAAGCCTAAAGCGAGATTTGTTTACAAGACGACATCAGTTCCTGGAGCTGATGATGACAATTGTTTACAAGTCGCATGGGATAGCCGAGTACTAGTTACTTTCTTTACAGTTGTCTAGCAAGTCGACGACTGAAGTGCCAACCAGAATAGAAAACATTTGGCGAGACCGTTTACACTCAAACAGAAATGTTTACATGTTGCCCGTAAGATGAACTAAGATCGAGTCTTGAATGAATTGCTAGTGCCATAGATCAGTTGAACAAACTCGACTTTAACAAGAAGCTCTACTCATGACTTTGTGAAAAGGTCTACATCCGTAAAATACACATTTTGTTTACAGAAATTAATTGCTCGCGTCTATTCGTTCCATCGAGTCATTATCAGCTGTTGTCGAAGAGTCCAAAAACTTCATTTTGTGCCAAATCAGAATTTTTCAGCTCTCACCCATGATGCATAAAACTTATATAGATTTACCTCATTCCAGTCAATGATTTCCTCAGAAATATGTTTACACCCTAAAGAGTCCCGTGCTTATTTCCTTTAACCCGAACTCCTGCGCTTGGATGTGCATTTTGCATATTGAATAATTTGCATACTAGTGTATGCACGCGTGAAAGAGATATTAATCTTATATATTGCCACACTGACTTGCAACTTTTGATAGACGCCAGCTTTTTGTAGTCCTCGGAAGTCTTTTGTACGAAGGCTTCGTGTTTTTTTTCATCTTTGATAATAAAAAATAATAATAAGCGCCGCTGTATCAAGATGCCACCCGCTGCCATCTTGCTTTTCTTCCTGTTTGGCCCTTTGGTCTCCACAGTGACTATTACCTCGGAACGCTCCTCTGTGAACGGGGGCCCGGTGCTGCTTCTGCTGCGAGGACGCGGCCGTAAGTTTCCTCAGCCCGATGCGAAGGGCAAGGAGGCAGCAGCCATGGCGGCAGAGCCAGAGGCAGCCGAGGTCCCTCCGAGACCCCTGCCGCAGATTATGCTACCCCGCAACGTGACGGCCGATGCCCTGAAGCCCCCGCTGGGAGCCGCACAGGTGGCCCCTCCGCCTCGGCGCATGGTGGACGTGGACATGTGTCGGGGCTACTACGACGTGATGGGACAGTTCGACAATGCTTTCAACTGCACCAGGGGCACCTACATCTACTGCTGCGGCACCTGTCATTATCGCTTCTGCTGTGAACACCAGCGCAGCCGTCTCGACCAGGAGTCCTGCACTAATTACCGCTCACCCGACTGGGCCGTCACCACGGGACCCATCACGCAGCCCCCGGTCCGACACGACCCAGATTTCGACCCGCTGCAGCAACAGAGCAACAACACGGCGTACGTCATCGGGGGAGTCATCTCGTTTACCATGGCCGTGGCCATCGGGGTTAAAGTGGCCTTCCATAAACTGTCTCGACGGCCGAGGAACAGAGACATCAACATGCCTAGGTGAGTGAAAGGCTGTGGACGGAGACAGTGCTGTGACTGCCATCTGAACACATGCGTAGTGATTTTGATGTCGGCCTCATCTTTCATGTTTCTTGTCTCTTCAGAGCGTTGGTGGACATTCTGCGTCACCAGTCCAGTCCTGTCCAGCAAGGAGAGAGGAACAACAGCACAGTCCTCACGACCGCCACCTCCAGTGAGGGCACGCTGGGGCGGATGTCGAAAAACTTCTACGCTCCTGTCCTCCAGAGCAAAGACAACCGGAGTGAGTCTGTCTCACCGGCTCGAGAGAGCTACAGGAAAGGCTACAAGGCTATAATGGATGTAGTCGCGACTAAGGGGAAAGAATAGATATTGAGCAGGAAGGGGTTGAACTGTAGAGTCAGCTGGGCAGAAATGAAATCTGGAGGCATGATTTAGTCGACAAGCCTGAGTGTATGAGGTAATGTAGAACAGAGGATGTGTCAGAAATGAGTCAGATTAATTCTGCTTCAGATGCTATGTAACCACACCAAACTAGAGCAGCAAGTGAAAAAGGAGGTGTTTTCCACCTTTAACGCTAAAGCACTCTTCACTAAATAATGCTTAACCGATGCAGTTCAGAAGCTGCAGCTGCCGATGAATAAAATAAAAATCTTGTCAAAATGTTAATTGTTTATCTACTGGGTTGTAACAAACAATTAAACATAAAATATTCTCGTGATGGCAACTCCAGGTTTTAGTGATCCTTCAGATTTCAAACAAAACCACCTTCGACACAGTTGTGCTGCTTAATATTTTTGCAGGAACCATAAACAATGTTTTAGGTCTCCTAGATCAATATAAAGTTTAAAAGAACATGATTTATTTAAAATAGAAATCTTCGGTAATACTTTATTTTATGGTTACACCTATTAGTTGTTTATTAGCATGCATATTACTAGAGTATTAGCCATTTATTAGTGCTAATTAAGCACATATTCATGCCCTATTTTACATCCCTAAACAACTACCGCACTAATCAGCAGCAAATTAGGAATTAATTGAGGGAAAAGTCGTAGTTAATAGTGTTATGTCTTCTAAAGTGTTGCCAAATTTTTTGTTACATTATAAATTAATTTAAAATAAATAGAAAAAAATAAAATATAATTGCGGGTACATTTAGTGTCAAAGCCGAAGTCATTCATTTTTGTTTTTTTTCTGCATTCTTCTGTTATATTTATTATAGTAATTTATTTATTACCATTATTTACTAATTGTTATTAAATACAGTTGAATTAAGAAATTTTTTGTCTTAAATAGCTAAAGAAATCCTGATTTCTTAGAAAAATGTGTCTCCACAAATCTTGCGTCAACTCTGTTACCAAACCATATTTTCCTTTAAATCTGTGAAATTCTCTCAGAATTGTGTAAGTTACAGGAAATGCTGTCTGAAAAGTATCTGTGCTCTCTCTGAGAAAATATTTTCATCTAAAAACTTATTTTGTAGAAGGTCAACTCTGTTACCACAATATCAGAAGGAAATCATAATTTATTACTGATCTCTCATTGGGTTATTTAAAGCTCAATCAATAATGTGAAGTTAATAAAATAAAACTGTCAACTCTGTTACACTATTATCAGCACTGTTACTCTACCTTGGTAAGACACCAAATGTACCCGAATGAGTAATATATATATTACTTTCAAAATGTTTTGTTTAATAATTCATATGCAAGTCAAAAATCACTTTAATTAATCTTAAAGATGTAACCAAATATTAAAACTGGGGAGACCAGCAGTTAAAATGACTCAGCAGTCATTAAATAAAATATATTGAATAATATTATGGGATGCAGCCCTCATTGTTTGTGGTATTTACTGCTGATTTCACAGTTAGTGTTCTTTTTAGGGTTGACTCCATTTTCTCATGATTTGTCTGTTTTCACACTCAAATTTTCGATGTTTGGCTGCAGTTGCTAACAGAACACATGCTTTTTAAATGTGCTGCAGGCGGTCTGTCCAATCAGTGACGAGTCTTTTAGTGGCACCAATCAGTTATGAGAATATTTTTTTAATCACCATTATTGAAATGCAACTTGGTAAAACTGCATCACTGACATAAGTTCTTGCAGCCGTTTCATTACTTCTAACCGGACCATTATTTTTGCGTTGTTTTTCACTTCCAGTAACTGAGATATTTCTATAAAAAAAGGGGTGCAGGCCACTGAAAAACATTTTTAAAGGAAGAGTTCACCCAGAAATTAAATTAAGATATTTAAGATGTTTTGGTCACTATTGACTTCCAAAGTATATAGGGGAAAAAATACTATGGAAGTCAATCCAATAGTGACCAAAACAGCCTCCTTACAAACTTTCTTCAAAATATCTTAAATATCTTAATTTCATTTCTGGGTGAACTCTTCCTTTCAGTGGCGATATTACAGATGCTAAGAGGCCTGGTATTTTGTGACCTGGGAGTGGATCAGTGTTCACTCTGCTCTCTTGCAGCTGGGAAACACAGTTTTGGCCAGACTGGGTCCAGTCCTAAACACACAGCTACTATCGGTAAGCCAAGGAGCTTAGGCAGAGTGTGTAAATGTGTGACTTGTGTGAGAGCACCAGTAAGAAAGCTGCAGATTTGTCTGTGTGTATTTGTCACTGCCTCTGCTTTGGCTTGGTCTCGTTGGTCCGAGTGTGTTTGTTCGTGCCCTTCCACTCTGTCGCTTCCCTCAGCTATTTCTTGTTGTTTGTCCTGCACCCAGCGCTGTTTGCACCAGTCACCAAAGCTTCAGTAAATCTGCAGGCATGCGTAGAAGCAGAATGCCAAAATCATGAAGAAAACAAAGTGACTTTTCTTCATGTTTATGTATGTTATTCATCTATATTTATCTAAAGCACAAATGCTGTCAAACGATTAATCGCAAAGGTTTTCCTTTACATTTTATATGTGTACTGTTTGTGTTAATAATGTATATATTAATAATAATAATAATTTATATATATACACAAGCATATATTTGTGTTTATACATACATAATAAACATACACAGTACATATATATTACGTAAACAAAAACTTTTATTTTGGATCCGATCAATCATGATTAATCATTTGGCAGCACTAATAAACTCATGAATATATAACAAATAGTCGTTCTGTTATTCTATCATTCTATCATTCTATCTATCTATCTATCGTTCTATCGTTCTATCTATCTATCTATCTATCTATCTATCTATCGTTCTATCTATCGTTCTATCGTTCTATCGTTCTATCTATCTATCGTTCTATCTATCTATCGTTCTATCATTCTATCGTTCTGTTATTCTTTCTATCGTTCTATCTATCTATCTGGCTGGCTGGCTATTGTTCTATCTAACTAATGTTTTGTCCATATGTCAGCCTATCCATCTATCTTTTTATCCAAAAAAAATGGATAAAAATCTAAAAATGTAAAAATGAAAGGCATGATTTATTATGAACAGCATAATAGCCTAATCATAGCACCACAGTGGTTTTACTACCTGTCTGTTTCTCTGTGTTTGTAAATATTTCAGGTTGTATTTGCAGCATTATTTAAGCAATTAATGCTTTTATGTACAATAAATGTCAGTTGAGTTATTGCATGTTTTTTGCATTTTTTGTAAGCAGCTTACCTTTAAGAAACAATGCATTTTCTTTCCGGTTTAGCCCTATTTTAAGGATCTTCCAGATGAAGACTTCTCTCCACAACAGCCTGAGACAGTTCTCCCAGCTGTCTCCTCTGTAAGTTTTTGTCTGTCCTTCAAAGAAGCAGAACGTGCGTGTTTTTCATGCAGCGTTTCAACCTTGAAGTTTTCCTCGCTTGTTGAGTATGGATCGCGGGCGAGAGCTCTCTGTCAGAACGGCAAACAGAGGTGTAGCCTCTTACTGTCTGTATTGATCGGTCTTTGTGCTCTGCCGTGGATCTATAACACGTTTCAATCACAGCTGGGCCACGATCTTCACACGCAGCAGGCTGAGGGCCAACACACAACGCACCAGCTGAGAGGTTCAGCATCAGCACAGCATCAAAAACTAAAGCATTGATTGTTGTTTTTTCTTAAATGTTGCACAAAATAACGGTGTCAGACACTCGTAATTGATTTGTTCACAGAAAAGAAAAATTTTTTAACTTGTCAATGAAAAAACAGTTATATTTCAAACATTTACTTCCATTTCAACCCCTGGCTGTTTAAAATGCTAAATAGATAGATGGAACTATAGACAGACATATGGATGGATGAATAATTGAATAGATAGATAGATAGATAGATAAGCACAGTGTTTGTCAGATCTGTGTCTTTAGATGAATAAACAATTTCAGCAAAGCTAATGTCAGCGCTCTTCTCAGTTAATTGCTTTTTCTTAGTTTAAGTAAGACAGAAATACAGAACGTCAGTCAGGGGTTTTCAAAAAAAGCCTGCAAAACCTTCAAGTATTCATGGTGTCATGTGTCAGCAAACTGAAAGGGTTGTTTACCCAGACAATTAAACCGTCATTACATCTGGCGAAAGATAAAATAGCACAGTAGAGTTCGTATGGAGGTTTTATTCTTGGCTGCTTGAAAGTATTGCAACAAATTGAAATTAACTGTGTGTAATGTGCTGACAAGATGCATTTTAATGTGCCATTAAAGCGCCTGCATTTTCTGTGTATATTAATTCTGGGATTAATTAGATTATGTCAAGTGCTTTATTAAGGAGAAAATATGCGAGGACCTCTGCGATATGTCACACTTGTCTTAATAAAGGCAGCACCTTTACAGGTCTTGTAATTTCCTCGTTGTTGTTTCCTACTCAACCGCCAACTAATCCACCGATAAAAGCAGCGCAACACTTCAATCTTCAATTTAACAGGCGGGAGATGAGTGGAATATTGGATACAGGGGTGATTAGAGGTCATGTGATGTCACTGTCAGCAAGCCAATGACCTCTGTCACAGCGTCTGCCATTTAAATGTCAAAATGTGCATCCGTGTCGGATGGCCATCATCTCTCTCTCGGCCACATTTGCATTTCAGAGAGTCCCTGTTCGCTGTCAAGCCCGTCAGACCTCATGCACCAGCGTACTGGGCATCTCTTCAAACGGCCCCCGCACATGTGTGCCACGGCCAGATGCTAATTCACTGCAATTAAAACAGATATCACAGGCACTTACTCCATCTGAAATTGATGAGCAGGATGCTAAATATACAATGAAATGAGTGAGATGTTTGTCACGTCGCAGCTTGACTGATGTTTGTCCTTTCTGACAGCGCTCAGAAATGTTTCCGAGCTTGAAATCAAGGCGCGTCTTTGATGATTCGGAGTTGAAAAATAGTTCATGTGAGTTGTGCTGCATGAAGAACAGAGTTCAGATAGTGTGCATCCTAATGTTAATTAGATGCATCTCTCAACTTTCACAAGAACATGCCCGGGCCGTATTAAAGAAAAATAAAACATAAAATAAAATTTAAAAAAATTATTTGTTTTTACAGTGTGATATTTTTCATGGCAATTAAGTGCATTTATTCCCCCAAAGTTTATTTACTGTGATATAAAAAACAACAACAACAACAAAAAAACTATGCATACCTGTATGAGTATATTAATAGCCAAGCAATTTAAGTACAATTTTGACATCCACAGTTTTTGAACAGCATAATTTTCATGTTAATAGACAGGAAATATGCTGTCTGTTAAGCCTTTTTTATGATACATTTCTTTGACCGTGTGTTTCATAGAGTGCTGCAGGATTATGTTTTTTTTATTCCAAAATCCAGAAAAAAGTGTGGTTTCATCATCCTGAAGTCAGTGGGTTTTTAATCGTTTTTTTTATTTTTATTAAATGCCTTAAATAAGTTATGTGGTTAATAAAAGCTAAAAATATTTGCACACTTTATTCAATAACATTATAAACTGTTGTTGGCTACAGAGCTTGGTTTCTGGAATAATCTAAAAGCCAGTGGAAAAATCCTATTGGGATTTATTCGAGGAACCAGGGTGATGCTAACTTCTGGATTAGCCTAATTTTTGGATAATCTCTGCATGACATTGTTGATAGAAAAATTGACTTGATTTGTATCCTAAAGGTATTGAATCTAATGACTAATATTACACTAAACAGCATTAAAGGGGTCATACGATGTTGCTAAAATAGAACATTATTTTGTGTATTTGGTATAATGCAATGTGTTTATGAGGTTTAAGTTTTAAAAAACACAATATTTTCCACATACTGTACATTTCTGTTTCTCCACTAAGCCCCGCCTCCTGAAATGGGTCGTTTTGTAGAAAGTTCATAGTTCAAAAACAGTGAGGTGTGCTTTGATTGGTCAGCTATCCAGTGTACTGTGATTGGCTGAATTCCTCAAACCTTTGGCGGAAATGTTAAACTTACTACCATAATGTGATGCTCCCAGCGCTAGGACACCAAAACAATAAAACACATTACAAATGAGGCATTTGTTGCATAATTACTGATTATCATGTCTTAGTACTATTAGTGTCTTTTTATGTCGCATTGCATCTCACATTGAAACATGACCATGTCAACATTTTTGATCATAGAAACCACAAACAACAAGCACTAACATTACCCTTCACTGCTCATAGTTCGTTTTTGAATAAGTAGCAGATTCTTTTAATAGGAAAACGTAACTTCCTTAAAGGTTGTGAGTCAGAAGTGCCAGACTGTCCTTGCGAAGTTGTAGTCTCTGCGCTCATCCAGCATAGACTTCTCCCAGGTTCAGGAAGTAGTCTTCTGTAAATGCACTGAACGCACTCTAATGTTTGAACTATTCTGGAACCATGTTGTAAAAAAAAGTTAACCACTGATTTCTGGTTGTGTCCTTTAGGAAGCACAAAGAAAGTAGTTTGACTTATGATATAACAAAGTGGGGGCCAGTAAATGAGCCATTTTGGGGGTGGTGTACAAGTCATAACTTTTATAAAAAAATAACTTGCAACTTCCTTTGAAATATTTTCGTGCACCAAGAGCTTGTAACACTCTAAAGAGAAAGGAAAAAAAAAAGTCACACCATATTTATATTACCCCTTTAATACATTAATATGAATACATGTTTGTTATTTTAATTCTAATTTATCAATAAATAAAAATTCTAATTGATACTTTTTTTTCTGTTGAGAATATTGAGATTTTAAAAAACGAATTCTGAATGCATTACAGTAAATGAAATTTTTTGTGAAAATAGTGTCACAATGTAAAAAAATTGTAATGGTCCTACGTAAAATAGATTTTTGCATTTTTCACGTTTTCTCTTAATTTGGAATTACAGAGGCAGGAAAAAAACACATCTAAAATATCTCAGAAAGCGCAGTTTGCCCTGGGTAACAAATGCAGGAGTATGAGGTCACATCCAATCATTCTTGGATGTGACGTGTGTACTTAAAATTTTAAGCAGTACTGGAAGTTTACCTTGAGCAAACCGAAAATGACACAGCATCAATCAACTCCAGCATCTTCGGCATGAAACGGCGCTCGGCGGCCACTTGCTGCTGCCTGTTTAATAGCTCTTTTACGAACTAATACTAAGCAACAAAACAGCATCGTGCATCCTCATATTTGCGAAGACAGCAAGACTTATTTCCTCCTGAATCTATTAGATCTGGCTGTGATTTCTCTGTGCACTTCATTAAAAGAGCTTTGAGGAGCACAGCTTGAGAGTGATGTATCGCTCTGCTCCCAGATTGAAGTCCCATACATCATTTTCATTGCAGTAGTTTTCCTTCATCTCACTCGTCTTGTGCGCGCCTACTAGATAATAAACTTTCCTTGAAGAGAGTTATAATTCTCTGAGACAAATATGATATCTTTGGGTTTTGGAGAAGTTCCCTGTTTGCTGGAATGTCCACCCGGCTCTAATGAAGAGAAGAGTTTTCTGCAGTCTAAAGTTGACTAACGCGCACGTTGGTCCATTCCAGTCACGTAATGCATGCCAAACCCTCTAGCTCTCCCTCACTGCACATCACTAACGGGATTTCATATGCGTCCACTCCAATTGGCTGGATAGAGATGCTCTATTGCCTTTCCGAACCCCTGAGGGAAGCCAACTTTGGGCTATGTTTTAATCAGTGCTCAGCCGTCCTGTTTACTCCCCTATCAGGAGAGCATCTATAAATACCTACTAGAATGAATAATTGTAGCCCTTGGTGAGTTTCCAAGGGCTTCCTACAAGACGAAAAACAAAGCAGAGTGATATTAAAGTGGGAATATACAGTATCCATGGCTGTCTGGTGCAGGAATCAGTCGTCTTTACTCTATAAACGCCCTGTCGGTGTCTCTCGAACAGTCTTGGATTGCATGCCGCCCTTTGAAAGGATGTAGCAATTACGTTGTCTCCCTTTGCCCGAGGACCCCAAATTAAAACGAATGAGCCATCAAAGTTCTCCAGCAAACGTTGGACAGCGCGCAAGACGCATGGTGTTGTAGGTATAGGCTTTGTTTGGAAAGCCTAAATGACGCTGTTGTTGTTGTTATTGATGCAATCTTGTCTTTAAGCTCTCACAGTGGAGAACAAAAAGGAAAAAAGTGCCAGCAGATTGTCCGACTGCAGAGAGCTGTTATCCGACAAACTGTACAACAATAACCACATTGAAATCAATAGTGCTGGATCTGTTTTTCTTTCATTTGAAATGGCACCGAGCAAGTTTACTTTGTTTGAGATTGCACATCGAAGCAATCAATGTACGAAAGCTGTATAAAGATTGTGTATTGATAGCCAAACAAAGCAAAGTACAATTCAGACAGCCACAACAGGACGTCAACTTTTTTAATGGCTCCATTTTCATGAACACTGACAGAGATTGTGCTGTCTATTAATAAGATGTCATTTGGAATTTGGAACTAATGTTTCCTTTTTGAGGTCAATGTGAAAATGCGTTCACTCTCATGACTTCTGTATTGTGGTGTATTGTATGGAGTGCTGCATGGATTCTGTGTTTTTGTAGGCCAAAATAAGGAAACAATTTAGCATAAATGCCTTCAATGATAAATGGTAATACAAGCTCAAGATGTTTCCATGATTTACTCAACAATATCAGTGGGGTACCACAGGGCTAAAGGTCCACTTTAAGAAAAAATGTGCTATTCCCAGCACCTGAAATGTATAATTGCAGGGGGAAAATAAATAAAAATTGTAAAAATTTTACATTGTATAAGTTAATACTTGTTAAATAATAAATTTTTGCTCAATTAATATACTGTCATTAATATATTAAATCTATGTTTTAAAATACAGAAACAAAATCATTTTAGATTTTAAAGAATTGAGAGAGATCTAATTATACTTGCATATGTATTTATAGTATTTTTGTTTTAAATTATGTTTTATAATATCATGATTAATGTCATGATTTTAAATATCTATTATTTATCATCTATCATCTATTATCTATTCATTATCATGTTAAAGGAATAGATCATCCAAAAATGAAAATTCTGTCAAACTGTTCCAAACTTTCTTTAAAATATCATACTTTGTGTTCAGCAGAACAAATAAGCTCATACAGATTGGTATTAACTTTGGTATTAATATACAAGTGCATCTTGAAAAGCCAATGTTTTGGTTAGTTTTGTGCCATGCTTTGTGCCATCTAGTGCTTTCGATGAAAAAGATATCAAAGGTGCCTTTATCCCCGTTCCCTTGTCTTAAAATAGGCAGTTGCTAACAAGCGATTAATTGGGACTACAGAGGTTTTCATGTAAATGTCATCACACTAAACAGGAAGGTTTTTCCACTCAGAAGACGCTCTCGCAAACTAGTCTTATCATATAGTTATGGTGATGCTGAACTCATGCAACTGTTTACTGCACGGTACTTAGGCTTCAAACAAAATAAAAAGTCCTGATGTCATGATGAATCTCCTAAGAATCATAATCTTTTGTTGGCCACAGAGCTTATTTTCTGGAAAACCCTGCATTGCAAAAAATCCTACTGGGTTTTTGTTGAGGGAATCACTGGGTAGACCTATTAAAATACATCATCACTGCAGGACATTATTGCAACAAGGTGTTTGACAAAATATGTACTTTATTTCATCCCAAAGGTAACACTTTTTGAATGTAATCAGTATTATTAACGTTACTCTGTTGCTATTACCTGTATCTCAGTACACAACTGATGTAGTTCGAGCAGTAGAGCATTGAAACACCAAGGTCATGCATGGACTTAAAATAACTGATGAAATTGAAGGCTCTGAGTTTGAAAGATTTGACAAATATTGTTTTTTCAGAAGAATCTGACTCTAGGAATGTGCATTCAGAAAGTAAATAGTTTACTTTAAAGGCCATCCTTAAAGATACATCGTCTGCACGGCATAATTAACCTTCTGGAAAACTTCTCCAAATTGGTGTTTTGGTTGCTTAAAGCAATTAGTGAGTTTGACAAAGCCAGCTGAGCTGTTGATTACAGATATTTATAACAGTGACAGAAACCTGGAGAGGAGATGGCATTCTCCTCTGTCACCACGGAGAGGTCAGGACAGCTTTCTTTCTCAAATTAATGAAAGAATTTAAGATTCACAGAAACACCCTGTGAACAAAAGCTAGAGGTATAAAGAAACATATTAGAGGTTTCAAGAGGAACAGCTTGAAGTTGGGGAAGCACTAGTACATCAAGCTTACTCCATCTAAACACTGTGAATAGATCATAGGAAAAAGATTGACAAACCATACAGCAAAATCTGTATAGATTGGTGGAGTTTGGTGGGTTTAGAAAATACTGTTGCAACTATTAGTCAATTTGTATTGATAACTTTTTACTAAAAGCATGTTATTCCATATCTTGCATGTATGCGTTTATATGTGTGAAATGTAGTATGTGTGATTTAGTAAGATCAAAGTAGATTGTAATAGATTGTAACTACTACAAAGTAGTACAATTACTATTGTGAGCTCTTTTTACTAAACCAATATGATCAGTGTAGTCTGATTCACAAATAATCTTGGTAACACTTTATTTTAAGGTTTCACCTATTAGTTGCATATTACTAGAATATTAACCATTTATTCGTGCTAATAAGCACATATTAATGCCTTATTCTACATGACATTATTCTACATCCCTGATCCTAGCCAATACCTAAACTTAACAACTACCTACTAACTATTAATAAAGTCGTAGTTAATAGATGAAAAAGTATCTTTGTAAAAATGTATGTACATGTGCGGTGGCACACATATGAAAAATACCTTTGTCTTTTTAGATTTTCTGACCAATGTACCCTTTTTCTTTT
Organism: Enteromius viviparus; assembly: GCA_032353835.1. Taxonomy (NCBI): domain Eukaryota; kingdom Metazoa; phylum Chordata; class Actinopteri; order Cypriniformes; family Cyprinidae; genus Enteromius; species Enteromius viviparus. The sequence continues at coordinate 3,053,153 of JAUCNO010000044.1, forward strand.
TCACACAGGTGGGGCAAAGAGACCAATCCTCCAACAACAAGCGGGCCTATCGGTCTGGGAACAGATGGCTGTGCCATGCTTGAGCTTTCTCAGGTAGATCAAACAAAACGGCTCAACAATGAACAATCCTGAGAGAAAAGACAGAGAAAGGTCACATTTAGAAAATATGTAATTCCCGTTTATACGAACGTGATCAGTCTATACTCCCAATGCACAGCACGACGGCTGCTTTGTGAGCGGTAAAAATGGTATCTCCAAAAAAACTAAAACAATAGACCCCTCTGACTTACCTGTGCATTCTTAGAGGATTAGCTTGCATGGTGAGACGCGAGGCCATCCTAGGAGAGGAAGAGGGGGCCGTAAATGCTTTTAATCGATTCCCAGGCTGTCGGGACCACCGGCCTCACACAAGGGAGCTATTATGAATGTTACCTGCTTTCCAGTACCCAGAGGCTCAGTTCAAAGGGTCTTGAGATGGACTTTCAAGCCCGGTGGGGAAGTGTCACCCTACACCGCTGTGAACAGAGCATGGGTTTTGATGATCCAAGGGCGAAATATCAATGGGACGCAGAGCAGTTGTAAATGTGCACTTACCACCCAAACGGCAACGCGGGGTGCTAGAGGTCAGACGAGGATAAGACTGCTCGAAATTGGGTTTTAATAAGTCTGTACAGATTACGGGTTATATCTCAAAAGCATGACTCACAACCGGCTTTTAAAAACGGGAAGGCTATAAGTGAAGTTCGATATATGGTTGCTTGACTTGAATGCAGTTCGTACCTTCAAAGCATTTCCTCAAACAACACTACTGAAAGAGATGATTAAGGTGTTTCTCTCATTTCCCTACATCGTTTTGTTTTCTGTTCTCTTAGCCATAATTCTTTGACAAAAAGGAAGTGCTAAAATGCACTAGAGTTTCTTTGAGGTTGGATTAATTGGTGCAGGAATCGTGAAGATTTTCGGATGTTTCAACCATGTGTGAAACCCTCATTATAATGTTTATGTCAAAACTCCAACAGGACATTTCCTTGGTTTCTGTCTGCGGATGAAGGAAAACATGATCAAAGATGTGACTCGCACAAACCAAATCCCACCAGAGATGTCGGATACAAAGGAGGATTGAAGTAAAATTCTTTTTTTTTAAAATGCAAAGGAAACCGAGGTGCCAACATGTTAGGAGCAAAAAACCCAGAAAAACAAAAGGTTGCATCAATAGTTCATGGGATTTTTCAAGGTTTGTCTTTTTATATCCTTTGCCATTATATTTACCTCTGTTGTCAAAGGAATGCAGTTCTGCTGCTACGATTCAAACACCTCAGAGATGAAGAGGATCCAAGATGGAAGCTTTAGTTGATGCTGTCATATCTGTGTAGCACTGCGGGTTCAACTCAAGGTTACCAGGTTCTCAGTGGCATCATTGCACCTGCCACAGAAGGAAGAAGACGTGGATTTAACATTGTCCACAAACTGGTATCCCACAGGGTTCTGTCAGTGGACCGCTATCGTTATCTTTTCTAACAGTTTGGCTTAGTTTATAAACTGAGTGGTGTTAAATTTTAAGAGTGCTATGAGACATCCATTTGTAGGCAGAGCAGGAGGCTTTGGGAAAACTAGAGATGGTCATGGGCAGGTCGTTTGGAAGTATTACAGCTATATCACCTCCTCCCTTTTCTCACTTCAATTACAGGTTCACACCAACAATTCACACAAACCAAATATTTTCACATTAGCTTTACTCATTAAACAATGTTGGAAAACCTCTTGACCTGTGAAGCACAGCTGCAACTGATTTTCATTATTATTATTAATAATATTTACTTCGCTATATCCATAAATCATTCAAAACCTTTTCATTACAGTGTTAGTACTATTTTCTGAAGAGCACAAAATTAGAACCAAAACCAGAAACTCAAAAAGTTAAAACTAACTTATTCCATTAAATTTTTTCCAAGTCTTCTAAAGTTATAATATTCTGCCAAGTTAGAAAAATATCAAAATGTAAAGTTATATTTCACCCAAAAACATCAATGTGTGTTTGTTTGGTTCCCAGAGTTTTATTTATTTATTTTTTTACTTATCTCAATTTGTGTGTTACCGAAAAAGTAATACTATTTTATAATAACTTCTTGTTGTCAGTAAATTATGCCAATATTGTAATTTTTGGGTAACCTATCTCTATGAAATCAGTATTAAGTAACGTTTACAACCCGTTTTACATCTAGAATCAATCCTATTTTAGAGCAGTCATGGGAAATTAACAAAAACTAAACTGTGGAGTCTGAAAAGTAGGCCACATCAGAAGTTTTTTGCGGGAACATTTTTAATTTAATGTTATGAAGACGACCACATAAGACAGAGAACACATATTATAAGAGATTGATTTCATGTTGAGTTCAAGTTGTTAGTGCAAATGAGATTTGCGACATACAGCGGCGAACATTTCCAGCGAATAACTTTTATAAATAACTTTTGTCTGTTCCTCACAAAGCTATTGTATGGGTCCAAAAGACTTGGAATTTAATGAACGAGTTGCATGAACCACTTTTATGGTCCCGCTTTGTCATTTTTGTTGAGTAAATGACAACATAATTTTCATTTTTGGGTGAACTATTCCTTTAACCTTTCCTGATGACATACTTGGAGAGTTTTATAACTTTCACCAAGCGTTAATTCCCATTAAACTCTGACAGGCGCTGTTGGGAAGCTGATTGTGAGCCGGCACAGTATAGTGAGAGCCGCAGCTCCGTCCCTGACATCTGCCCAGCTCCTAAACACTTCTCATCCTGCTGTGTCCTTCTGTTCACCAGACCTCTGTCCTTTAAGTTTACAGCAGCAAAATCCAAGATGATGATCGCCTGTGAGATCCAACGTCAGGTAACTGTGTGTGAAACCCCCTTGTTCTCTTGAGTAGTCTGTTTCTGGCCTAATATTGTTTAAGGTCCTTCTCATCAGAAATGATTCAGAGCGGATGAATAAGTGAGATACAGGAAAGGCCTGTGAGGAGTCTGCTGAGACTCGGTCTCAAACAAAGCTGGAATTAGTGTCAGCCTGTACCCTGCACTGAGCAATACGAGCATCACTGCCTCATTATCTCCAATAAGTGTCAATTAGCTGCTCTGTAACAATACCACACATGCCAACAAGGCCGATTTAAATACGACTATTGAAAGCTAAATGATCTGTGTTTATGATAATGAGATGGGGACTGGGTACTGTTATATAGTTATGAATTTAAATGAAGGCTTTGTTATGTCTGAGTTTTAAGTTCTGAATGTAAATAATCTGAGCTATGTTAAATAACCCCAAGGTTACTGCTTAAATTCACAGGACAGGATCAGTTTCACGCATGGATTGGTAACATTTCTGTTTGATCATCTTGCACTTAGAGGTCTGTGTTTTCTAAAAGATTAGTTCAGCCAAGAATAAAACCTCTGTTGTGTTTTACATGATTTTCTTTCTGTGGAAGACTAAAGGAGATATCTTATTGAAAGATCACACTTCTTGTTTCTGCATACAGAGAAATAAACTTGTGTAAGTGTAAATAATTGTAATAACATTTCAATTCTATTTGAAACACACACTGTATGTGTACTGTATGTAATATACACTATATGTGTATATTACCATATATCACTACAATTGTGAATTATTTTGTTTTACAATTTACATAATATTATTTACCATTAAGGCCCCTATTTACAATATGTAAAAAAAAAAAAAAATTATATCGCTGTTTATGGTCGCTGTTTATTATTATTATTAATTTATTTATTTATAGGATATGACCCAGACTGGAGTTGAGATAACAGCTTGTATATGTCATTAGCATTGGCATAAGCCTCTGTGCAACAACTTTGACTGATTTATGTTTAATAGAGGTGAAAATTAATATGCACATATAATGAGTGTGAATAAGCTACTTAAATTATTATTTAAAACTAATCAGAACTCTGATGTATGTGTTTGTTGTCTGATTTATTTATTTGTTTGTTCAAAGCTTCATCTTTTTTGTGTCCAAATATTTTTTTGTTTGTTTGTTTTTTTAACATCTGCTGTGTTTTTTTTTGTTTTTTTACAAAAATTGCATCAAGTATTAAAAACACAAGTGTTTGTGTAAAATAAATCAACCTGAATCACTATGAATTAATTAAAACCTGCCATAATCACACTCACAAGCTGCAAAGGTATCAGAGGATTTCCTTATTTCACTCTCTAGTGCACTATTACACTCATCAGACAGTTTTAGGGCAAGAGGACATGTTACTGTCATTGAGGCTTTAGCAAACATTACCTTACCTCAGCTGAGCAATTATTCGCTTCTTTCGACAAAAATATATGATATATGATTCATTACATTGTCAGAACAAATTAGACATCTTCAGTGTGGGGGATGTACAGGTCCTCACTTTTAAATCTTAAAAAAGTGGAAGATGTTACAAACTGAATGCAAGTGTTAAAATTCAAATCTGAGTGTTGTTCCATATTAATATATTTAAATATATTTGCATACTCTGCAAAGCCATTAAAATGAGTAATGTGCAGATTACTGTACAATTGCACATTTTAATGTGAAAGGGACAATGAAACATTTAGCTGAACTTTCGCTTTGGTTCAAGTTGACTTAATGTTTTATTTTTGTCTAACGCATATTTTCATCTCTTTCATTGAATTAGTTTCAGATCAAACAATAATTGGCAGACCCCCTGCGGTACCGCTGCGGACCCCCTGTCGAAGACCCCTAAGGTAGAATTTTTATGTTCTAGTTTATGAGCTGACTAATACAGAGTTGTGTGTCAAAAATATGCTTATGATTTTCGCTTGAAGATCATAAAACAGACGGAAGGGGCAGAGGAAGGGAATCTGTAAGTAACCAGCTAGCAATCATTGTCACAAACATTCAGACAATGCAAAATTCTGCACATTTTGTTTGTTAAATTCTATACGATAATCCCTGTCATATGACCAAATGTTGTGGTTTTCGATGTGTGCACATATAGGTTTGCCAGAAAAAAAAAATCATTACTAAAATCATTGAATCATTACTCACCGGCCTTGAAATGTAGTTTCTCCAGCTATTTTGACAGTAACTCCAGAACACTGAAATGATTAGCTGTCACAGTGTGTTGGGTAATGACATTCGTTGCGGCGCACCCTACATACTAATAATGCCAATAGTCTCATTGTGTTTAACGTGTCGTCCTGCATCCAATTTCCCACCAACAAAATCCTGTCATTGAGGATAAGTCCAATCTTCAAACCAATCAGCTATTAGTATATCCCTCCAGGTCCATTTGCATATTTATTACCCAATCAAAGCGGCTCCTGTCATATCTCAAACATATGTTTGCCTGGCCGCGCTCAAAGAAATCCCTGGCTATTTTAAATGATGGCTTTTAAACGGATTATGAAGTGGTCGCAAATGAACTTTTAGCGATGTAAATAATCGCTTGCATCTTGGAAAGCTTACGAAAAGTAAATATATTAGATTCTGAAGGCTTATCTGCTGTGGATGTGAAGGCATGCTAAATGGTTCTCGGGCAGTATGAATGAACTGTATCCTTCCTGATAACAAGCTTAAAAATGAATTGAGTCATTTGCATTCATTGCGTTTAATTGCCACTGCAACCAATTGAAGTGGTTGCACTTGCATATCTACGCTGAGTGCAATAATAGGGCATATTTGCAAGAGACCTGCCTGACTGCATTGCTGGTGACTGTTAAAGTGTCTGCGTAACTCGGTGGACGCAGCGGGTGAGAGATTGCTAGGAGTCTGATAAGTCATTTATGATGCCAACTACATTTATCTCAAAGGGGAAGGGTACTAGTAGAGTTAGACTGACGTGTGAGACTCTTTTTGCTGAAAGGAAGGTGGCTCACACAAAAAGCTGTTTCCTTTCCTCTGAGTGCATCAGTGCAGAAAGCTTGCGTGTCACTGCTGCTGAATGTTTGAATGCTGAAATCCCATTTAAAGAAATAGTACAGTATGCATTTTCTGAATATATATATTTTTTTATTGATTAAATATATTTATATATAAAATAAATTATATAAATATATACATATATTTATATAATTATAATTTTATATATTTACATATATAATTTTTTCTAAATATTTATCATATTAATTGTGTGTACAAAAACCCTTATTTTAGATGCAATTAAATATGATTAATCATTCAGAGAGACTGTCTAAAACTTTTTGTCTTTCATTTTAACACTATATTTATTTTATATTTATTTATAATAATTTTATAATAATTTATATATATATATTTAAATCTTTTTAATTAAAAAGTACTGATTTTGTTATAATACAAAGAATGTATTATAAATTGTAGCTTAAATGCACTTTGGGACCATATGTTTTATAAATTGACATAGTGCATAAGTCATATGACTTACGTTAATTACACTTTTATTGTGCTTTTATGAAGCCTGAAAGCATCTTCCTCCGATCATTAATTTTGAATGAAAATACTGAATATTATTTTAAAAATGTACTTTCATGTTCCACAAAACACAGTAAGCCCAAACAGGTAAGAGATGACACGAGGGTGCGTAAATGATGCACAATTTTCTTTTGAATGAACTGTTGGTTTATCTGTAAGACAGTATTTCCTGTGTGAATCATTCCGTTGCATCAGTGATGTTATGGCAAGAAATTCTGTCATAAATCTTACCAACACCTAAGCTATATATAAATGTGGCAAGAACCCAAAGAAAGCGTGATTATTAGATTCATAAACATGCTCGTGACAGTCAGATGCTGGTAAGATATTCTAGAAGAATCCGTAAATAACTCGGAGAAGATGGAGATAATGAACGTGCAGGAGGAAACAGTAAACACTGCTAAAAATGCCAAACGTCAGTATCACACTGCTGACTTTTTATTGGGAAGAGCAGGGGCAGATGGGGGCGTGGGTGGAGGGGTTTGACATGAAAATGATGTCTTAATTACAGGACGATCAGCTCATATGCTAACTATGAGCTACACATCTGAGCCTCTTAGACACAGCCTCAGATTTCCTCAAGTTTACATTAAAGAATTGAGAAGTTCAGCATTTACAGAAATTTGAACAAACTTTTGTTGAGATTTTTTTCTCATAAATTCAGTGCACAGTGATGCAGTGTTGGTAATAGTTGCAGGACCAGCAGCCGTTCTGTTCACTTAATCAGCTGTAATCATGAGAAGTGTTTGCCTTGTTCCTGATTCACAGTCTCTGCAGTCTGGGATCATTTTCTTGAAGGAAAATGGCAGGAAACAAAGCTTTCCATTTCACACTTCATTCCAGCCCAGGTGAGAATAATATCTAATTCATTTTTACCACTTTCACACTTAACCACAAAATCATGCTGTTCACAGAAATCTCCTTAATGCTTTTGGGACAAATTGTAAAGCTTTTTAGAAACAGTTAGAAACAGTAAGATATATAACGAGAGAGGGGGGGTTTGAGGTCAGAGGCTGCGTTTATTTGATCAAAAATATAGTATGAGCAGTAATATCATGAAATATTATAAAACGATTTAAATGGCTATATTGTAGTTAGTGTATTTTGAAATGTAATTCATTCCTGTGATGCAAAGATAGTGATGCAGCTATTACTATTATTTTTTTCAGTGTCACATGATCATTCAGAAATCTTTCTAATATGCTGATGTGCTAAAAACAGTTGTGCACCTCAATAGTCATATAGTTTTGCTTAATAGTTGTGCGAATTAACATCATTTCTCTCTCTCTATATATGTGTGTGTGTGAGTGTGTGTGTGTGTGTGTGTGTCCACCCATTATTAGAGTTGGCACATCCAGCCTGATGGTTACTGTGTGTGTGTGTATATATATAGTTACATAAAGTGTTATAAATGTCTTTTATGTCACTTTTGTATAATTGAATGAATCCTTGCTGAGTAAAGCTATTCTTAAATATAATATATATTCTCAATATAGGTTTTTGCATCTGAAGTCTTTATGTTTGAGTGTGTGTGTTGATTTCAGTTGCAAAAACTCCTATGTCTAACCCTAACCCTAACATTCAGTATTTCACTAGGTTATTAGTCATTGAATATACTATATGCACATAGGAGCCCCTCTCTCTCCAAATATTTATATATATAAAAGCTCATTTGAAAGAAAATATTCAGACAGACTTTTTTTTTTGCATCTGAATTGTTCATACATAAATGACCCCAAACGTTTGAATGATATCATGTTCAAATAGTGGCTGAGGTTTAAATTCATTCCAATGCCTGGTTTAGCTGCCAGCATCAAACTGGGGAGGGTGAGTAAGTTTACTACTGTTTTGATTGTTGGACGAGTAGATAAGTTTGCCTCAGTCGTAACATAGATCTAAAGGGGCACTTGAGTGAATGCGCGTGCAGCACTTTAGAGGCAATTATCCATCACTGTGCCCTGGTCCCCATTTGAGCATGGTGCTCATCCTTTTTTAATGCTCCTGAATGGAGCACGCGGTCTCCATCGCAGCAGGGGGCTTCTGGGCAAGTCACGGAAGCCCCGGCTCAGAGCAGCAAGGCTGTGCTCTGGTGTCTCACGCCACTTACAAACACACGCACAGCTCTTGCTCTAGTTCTCCTACCTAGACAGACTCATTTCACCAGCCTGATGCACTGAACTACTTTTGAGGATAACCATCCACATATATGTATATGCATCGAATGTATAAAAGGCTGGGAAATTCTTTGCTCTTAAAGGCTCACAATACACCTTGGTGCAATTTACTTTTTTTAATCTTTGAAAAATATAAAATGTATTTCTTCGCTTTTCAGCTGATTTTATCGATCCCAGAAATCACTGCTTTAATATATTGCCTTATATGTATGTACATCAAATTGCAAAGTAAAATAGCATTGGACAAATGAATTACACACATTTTGTATTGGCATACAGTCAAGGGATAACTATAAAAACAATGTGGGTAGCAGCTAAGATAACTTCCAGTTATCATCACTAATTTAGCCAATTGTATAAGCTGTAAAAAAATCACAGTGGGGTCTATAACCCCAAAAACCCATTCATGCATTTTAGAATATAAGAAATGCTATGTTTTGCAGTTTTTTTCCTATGTTTGCAAACTTTGGTTAATTGCGGTGATATATCATTGAGGTATATTTTGGGAATCGAGAAACAATTGAGATATGTATTGAAAGAGTTGTCATCTGTGACTTTTCTCTCCAGCAGACATCTTTCTCTCGCTCTCTACCGTGCAGACATGCAACAATGTCTTTAGGGATCTGTCCTCAACAGTGGTGGCAACAGTAGCTAGCCTTAAGCCTTTTATCTGTCCTTGTACAGTCTATTGTGAGAGAGCAGAATTAGTGCCTATTTAACAATGCATCATCTCAGACACACATTTCCATTATGTGTCCTGATTGCATTGGGGGGTGGCAGTCTCGTTCTGGACTTATTTATAGCTTATCGTAACTAGGGAGTCAGTGTAAATACTGCAAATCCAAAAGAACAACTCTTCTGTCAGAGATTATGCATTTAAATGTCTCTTGTGAGCTCTGATATCATACCGATTACGTAAGAAAAAGTTGTTGCACTGAAATCCTAAATCTGAGTCAACAACCTTGGTCGAAGTATATTAACGCAACTAGTTATGTATGGAGATTTTTAGATGTTTCTCCTAAAGTTCAGTTGGAAGAAACAAAAATAGACACTGATGAGTGAGATGTTGATATATTTTCATTTTGTCTTGGAAACATTTTATGAGAATGGTTAGAGCTTTTACTGTATGTAAAAAAGCTTATTTCTTATATCTGAGAATAATAATAATAATATATAATAATAATTGAGATAATTTCTCATACCTAATTAAATAGTTAAGGTTAATACAAGAAAATTGCAGCTTAATAGAGAGTCAGAATTCTAAACAACACAGTCTCACGAGCAATTCGTACGTATTTGAACGAGGTGCCAAATTTGTGTCAATTCGTACTAATTCGTACGACCTCACTCGTACGATTTCGTACGATTTGTCTAAAATCACGTGATGGGTAGGTTTA
>JAUCNO010000044.1:3076836-3094520 GCA_032353835.1 Enteromius viviparus
TATCTATCTATCTATCTATCTATCTATCTATCTATCTATCTATCTATCTATCTATCTATCTATCTATCTATCCATATCCTGCATTTCCAATGTTTTGAGTGAACTATACCTTTAACAATTAATTCCTATTACAGACGCATGAAAAGAAGGAAAATTATGCTGAGGATGTTCAGGGATACATATAGAAATGTTGATACTGCTGAATATTCCTGCAGTGCTGGGGTTTCCTATGAATAGTTATTTCATGTGCTGAATATTTGCATGCATGAATATGGTTAATCTGTGTTTGTCTTAACTTCCTGTGACCTCCTGTGCTCATTTATGGCAATCCATCTCCAATCTCAGCTCCTCGGGAATCGTTAAACACGACTCCAAAGGATTCCATGCTACGAATATCTCCCGTCAGTTCATGGTACGTCCCACAGCAGAACCCCATTTCCATCATGGAAAGCCTCTCTATGGGCACGTCAGAGTCCAGTCGATACAGATGTAGAGAAAAGCAGCCTGTCATTGTCGTGCTGGGCTTCTGACAGTCCTTAACACTGAAATGGACGACCCCCGTTGGGAATAAAGACCCATGGCACTCGCAGCATTGGTGTGTCACTGTCTGGCGCCCAGATCAGCTGGGTGTCAGGTCTTGTCAGTGATCTGGTGCTGGGGATAAGAACGCACGAGAAGAGAAACCAACACTATCCATGAGATGTGCCTGCTGCCTGCTCCCCAGATACTGTCATGGTGCATTTGCCAAGCAGCTTAAAAACAGGACACAAGTTGTGCAATGAATTGAGGCCAATGAGATGGATGATGAACAATAGTTTTTTAGAGTCAACACAAAAGCCGCTTTGCTTGCGTAATCTAATGCAGAGTGGCCCCAAAAAGTATTTGGACACTTTTAGATGCTTAATTATATATGAAACTATACATCACTGTGTCCCATACAGGCACATGTTTTTCTGATGACACACAGCTCTTTCTCTCATTTCAACCGGACGATGCAACGGTAGGCTGTGCGGTAAATATCTCGGTATTGAAAAATATCACCTAAAGCTCAACCTGGGTTTCTTGTCTTCTCTGCCTAGGATTGGGTTACCACACTTGGTACTTTTGAGTGTATCAGCTGAATTGCGTTGGTACTTCAGAGTACCAATTTACATTAAATCAATCTACATCAAATTTCGGTACCTGAGAACTCGCGTATGTTACACAGAGACAGAGAGAGAGAGAGACCGTGTGACATGATGTCACCCCTGCAAGTTCTAAAGTGTGGTTAAATTTGTAGGGTCATATGGTTTCCACAAAAACTTGGACAGGATGAATGAACTTATTCCATTCATAAAAACAGAATTTACTCTATAGAGCAGAATGCCATGGAATAAAAAAAAAAAAAAGGAAAGTGCGGTTTAACATATGAGAGAAATATATTACTGTTGTATTGCTTTTGTACAGTACAATGTATGCCTTTACATATTCCATTGAAATAAAACAATGAAATTATAAAAATAAATACTACAACCACATTATTATAAAAAACATTTTAAAGGAAAGCCAAACCTATCTCTACCGTGCCTACTCTACAGCATGATTTTACCATCAACAATTACTCCATCAAGTTTGGTCAGAAAGTGTTGTGTCTGATCTTTGATGATCAGCTGACTTTCAAAGAGCACAACTGCTTGATCTTGCAGGTTTGCACTGCACAACATCAGAAAGATCAGGCTCTTCCTAACAGAGCATGCTGAACAACTTCTTGTTCAGGCCCAACTTCCCACCTCATCTCTTCCAGCGTCACATTACCTCTTCTTAATACAATATATAAAAATATACACACACACACACATTTTTTTTTTTTTGCTTTGTTTTATTTTTTTTATTGAAGTTTAAATAAACAACTATTTTTTTAGTATTTTTTACAAGAATACTACATAAATATAAATTTCACCCTTAATTCAATGTCTCAATGTGCTGTTTGCCATTTCTTTTTAAGTGTTTTGGCACAGCTTGTACCTGTGATGATAAACCTCTGTATTTAGCAAGTATTGATAGTGTGCGGGATGCATTTTTTAAAATATATTTTTCTATTCCACAGTGTTTTTGTACTATTCTTCCCACACACCTATTTTAGATTTGGTGAGTTTGTTAATTTTGCCTTTGTGAAATTTACTAGAAGTTTATGAATTTTCAGCATTTATATATGAACAGTTAATAATAAAAAAAGTATATATATATATATATATATATGTATAGATACACAAAAGCATTCATAAATGTTTGATTCTGACCTCTTCTGTCCCAAACATCATCGGTTGCCCTTCCTTCTCCAGCCTTCGTCGTGTCCAGTAGCATATGTCACTTATTTTAAACTTCCAGTCTGTGCATGGCGTGTGTGCACACTCTCTGAGGTTTTGTGTTGCTTCTCTTACAGTAGTGGAAGCTGGCGGACTCCTATCTCCAGCATTAGAGCTGGGAACAGAGATAAGCTGTTCTAAAACGCAGAGACAGATCGTCAGAGCTGCTCGTTGTTGTGAAAGATTAGGAACACCCATCCTCCGAGCCGGGCAAAGCTTTCATTTGTCCGCCGGCTCGACCAGGGCCCCTTTCTCCCACTTGCAATTTCAACATTTGAGAAAAGTTCTGATTATAGCTGCCCAGGGTTTTTCTTTATCTTTTTGTTTCTGCAGCATGGGAAGGATGGGAAGAAAGGTCCTAATAATTGCAGCTCGGCTGCTTTAATTACGCCAGGACGTTTGGTAGAGAATTCATAACATGGCTCGGTCTTTTCAAGGTTTCAACAATGAAAACAAGGATTCCTGTTTAATTGTTTTCCAAGTGGCGGAGCGTATTCATTAGCCATCCACATTCATTATATCCACACCTACAGCGCAAAATGCAATTGAAGCTCAAGTTACAGAACAGAATTTTATTCCTTTCAACCTTGCATAATGCCATCTCTCACTGCAATAGAAATCATAAGATGATGATATCAAAGCTTTCTTAACTTTCCCACCTGGTACACCACAATTACTCAACACGAGAGCTGCATCTAAGCTTTATTCTCCCCAACAGACCGTAATCTAATGTTTCGTCTCCACACCAGCTTATGGGCCAGCAACAGCTGGTCATATCACCTTGCTCCATCTGCCAAATGACGCTGGCTACTGCCATTCCTGCCCACAAGACCTTGGCCATTATCCTGTCTTCCTCTGTTTACGTACATAACGGTATTTATGTGTGCTTGGTGCCGTCTCAGATTAACAGTTTTGTGGCGGCCTCCCCACCAAAATTCATTTAGCTAAGAAGTTTGTCGGCTTCTGTCTTTATTGGAGATTGCGCATAAGTTTCTTGAGCTCCTGAAAGTCACAGATGATCTTGCTGAAGCCAATTAAAGATAATAATTAATTAACAATTAAATAGATAATTAATGTTAGTATGAGTTAGTTACTACCTTTGTTTCAGTTGTTCAGGAAAAAGCATGCATATTCTTCTTTCTCATGCATTATGACTGAGAAACCCTTTGTCCACAAACATTTTTGCCAACGAGATTCCCTCTTCTCTAATTCGCACCTACAGCGTTTAGGATACAGTCCTGAAAGTCTACAGTCCAATAAGCCATTTGACCGCAAGCATCCGTTAAAGACTCGACTCTTCAACAACCCCAGTCGAGTCTAATGAGTGATAACCATGACAATGCAAGTAATTAGAGAATGATGAGACATCAAAGACTTGCTTCAAAGGCTTTCGCAAGCGATTTGGAGGATGGCGCTTTGGGCGCTCGAGATGGATATCACACGAATGGGTCTCGCATCTGTCTCAGCTGCGCCAGCTGACGCAAGCCGTGTTTCTCAGAATAACCCTGACAGCTCAGCTCCGTCCTGAAACGCGTGTGCCACCGAGGAGGAGCACCCCGTGCAGAAACAATGTTTCTGAACCAACTAATTGTTTTGGACTGGTATGCATGCTAAAGTTCGAAAACGCGTGCTGTCAAAGACTTGATATGAAGAACAGAAATGTAACCTGTGTTCTTTCCCAGAGCTCCTCTAGCATGGCGCTCCGACCCGTCCGGCACAAACATGCGTGAAATCTTTCCATTTGACCCTTTAAGGCCGCGTTCCACTAGACCTGTCATATGAAGGACTCCTCAAATATTCCCATGTCGGAAAGGGTTGTCTTATCGGTGCAGAGGCTATTCCACAGTTCACGGGCCGTGTGACACTGTGTCTAAGGTTCTCATTTTCCTCTCACTTAAAGTAGCACTGCAGTGACGTCCCTGGTGGGTCCAGTCAGGGAAAAGCTGTCTGCTCCAAGGCCGGGGTCGGCAGCTCCTTCAGACCACAACTGCCAGAACGCAATAGGGAAATGGCAACCCAGACGCGCGCCTGACTGAATACGCAATGAAGACGCCGGTGAGAAAGACATATATGTCAGATATTTGGGGGTGTTTAAAAACAAGCTGGAGGAATTTGACTGATTACGGCAGTCGGACGTGATGAGATTTACTTAATGTGGAAAAATCCCTAGTCAGTTGTGTTAAGGAAGTAGAATTAATGCTCAATCCTGACACAACTTTAAAAAAAAAAAAGAAAAAAGAAGAAGATCCCGAGAGAGACCGTGATGTATGTCAGAAGTTGCGAGGGAAGGTTGGGCTCTTAACCCAGAGAGAAATGGCATTGCTCTTGGGTTGCTCAAGGAGTTTTATTAAGGTATTAACAATCAAATTAAATTTTTTTATATTTTTTATAAAACTTCATCTTTAATCGGCATGATGTGTATGTTAATTAATCAAATTACTTTTAGATTAATTTGATTGTTCAGCATATTATGTAATAATAATAAAAAAGCAATCACTTGTCAGCCCTACCTAAAACCATAAAAATACCCACTAATTCACACCCTGACTATAAGCATTCATTTAATAACTGTAGGGGAAAACATTTAAAAGCACTGGATGTGAGCTGTCACACAGATATTTCTGGGAATGTCAACAGTTTTTCCACAGTAGCATTTTGACAGTATTTTTTTATTTTTATTTTTTTGCATGAGAGGAATCTGAAAAGCAGAACACATAAACTATATGCTTGTTTACTATTCATTTTCTCTTATTGTGCAGGAGAAACACTTGAAGGCCTTCTTTGTAATTCAAGTCTTTTTATAGAAAGGCCTTCTGTAACAAGAACATTGATGTTCGATTGTGAAGGGTGCTTAAAAAGGTCAAATCTGGTGCTTTTGATGCATGAGAGAAATTATTTCTTGTGAAAACACAAATTTGAGGCCTGTCACACTGCATTTTATGCTCCATTCATATGCATAAGTAAGTATTTTGCTGGACTCTGAAGTTCACATTCAGAAGCTGTAAACATCCAAAATTGTGTAAAAAAAAATTGTGATTAAGTTTTAATGTTGGGAGTGAAATTGCTGACAAACGTGCTAATCATCAGTGCTGATCATGTAAATGAAACATGCATCATGGCAGTAAACAATTATTATTTTGGTTTACTAAAATTGTATGTACAGTAACTTCAGTCTGAGTAAAATGAGCTGAAATCAACAAATATGGCATGACAAATACTACTAAAAAAGATAAAAAAAATTGCAAATAAATAAATTCAATGTTTTCCATCTAAAATATGTACCAAGTTAAAAACCTAACCAATCAGGGCTGCATTTCCCAAGCTTAAGTACATCCTAGACGCATTGAAACAAATGGAGCTAAGATGAAGTTAGGCTTACAATGCTTTTGGGAAAGGCAGCCTAGGACTTTGTGTTCTCTGTGCCCACCAAAAGACCCACCCAACTTTTATGTGAAGGGGAGCTCAATCACGAAGCCGAATCCGAAAGCATTTTTGCCTGTAGTTGCCATGGCAGCATCAGATCCAAATCCATTTTGTTTTCAGCTGACACGAAAATCAATGTGAAAAGTTGCTTCTCTCACTCTTTCCTACCTGACAGTGCATCACCTCCATAAATAGTTCTTTTCATTTAGAGCTGATGAAACGAAGGGCAAAATAAAGAACGCCAGCCACTCCTAAATCCAGCGCTTCAGACGTCAAATCTCCAGCCTTAAGTATTTATCACCACAAATACCGATATGAAGTGATTTCAACAAATAGCTCTTTGTCATATTCCCCACATTATCCCTGCCAGCGTTGTAAAATCCTGGCGTACTACATCACGGATTCCCCTTTACTCCAACTCAGCCACTTTTACTCCTTTATTCACCTCCTGTACCCATTTATATATATAAATTTCCCCTCCCTCTTTGGTTTTTATATATTTCCCCATCTTTTCCTCACGTTAATAGCCTTTAACATAGTACAGTGCTGCCCTGGTAACAAAGAGAGGCTTCCTCAAGCCATTAATCACGATGACAAGTCCTTTGTTGTCAGTTAGCAGCTGTGTGCGGAGGAACATTACTCTTCTATTCTGGCCCGCGGTGCCGAGTCGGCCCGCTCTGCTCCTCTTTTCATAAGGAATCGGAAACTGGAGGGTCCAACCCCTGCTCGCTTATCAGCTGCTAATTGAACTCCCAGCTGTTAAGAAAATGGTCCCTGTGTGTATTTTCAGCCGAGTTTTGGCAGATATAGCAGCCTGGAGTAAACTCGGGAATGTCTGCCAGCCGCGCTAGTTTCTAAAGGTTAATAATTTGTTTTTGATGAAGGATGATGGCAAACTTTGAGTCGTGTGAAACAGTGTTTTAAATGACCGGCCCTCTGAGAATTCCCTGCGTGTCAACATCTCAACTTCATTTTTAGCTCTGGGGCTGTTTAGTAAACCTCTTTACCGTGATAGTTATAGCTGTAGGCGCTAAAAAACGCTGGCCGGGGTAACAGCTGTTATTTACTCGGCGACTTTATTTGAGGTAGCGAACATTGCAGGTTCTAATTGCCAATTTTTGTATCTAGGATGCCTAATTTAGTTCCCCCTTCTACAGAATTGCATGTGTTGACACATTTGTGGGAAGTTCCTTGCATTAAGCCACCAAAAAGACATGTGGAACTAAATCATTTTATGTTCTAAAATTAGACATTTTGGCTTAGAATTTTTTTTTATTAAAGGAATTAAGTAATTAAGGCGTTAAAGGGTAAATTCACCCAAAATTACATTTCTGTCATACATGATTCACCCTCACGTTCTTTCAAACTCATAAGACCTTCGTTCATCTTCAGAACACAAATGAAGATGATTTTTATGAAATCCAAGAGCCTGACACTGCATTGAAGCCATTGCAAGCCTTCTGTGTGCACAAATAAAATTCTCATAACTTCATAATTCAAGGTTGAACCACTAAGAACATGATGTTCTTACTAACTTTCTGAGCCTTGAATGTGTCAGTTGCATTGTTGTTTATGCAGGGGTAGAAAGTTTAACAAAGGTCTAATGGAGCAGCATGAGGGTGAGTAATTAATGACAGAAATTTCATTTTTGCGTGAACTATTTCTTTAAATACTCATAAGTGACAGTAGAGACTGTCACTTATGAGTTGCCATTTCTTGAGTTGTTTGTTACAGAAAAGTCAAACAAACAAAGTGATGTTACAAAGGACAAAACATTCTTCTTTTGAACCTTATATTTATCAAATATGGAAACAGTAAAAAAACGGTATCATGGTTTTTATAATTATATTAAACAGCTTGACTGTGCTCAACATGAACAATATAAAATAAATATTTATTAATCAGCATATCAACATTTCAGAATAATTTCTGAAGGATCATGAAGACTGGTGTAATACTTGCTTTACAGAAATGAATTATATTCTGAGTTTCACATACAGATAATATTGCACAATATTGCTGAAAATACTGTGTCAAATTAATGTAGCCTTGGTGAGCATTAGTAATGTTTGTTACACTTTATTTTAAGGTGTCCGTACTACATTAATTATACATTTAAGTACTGATTAAACTTGTACTTACTATATGGTTAGGATTAGGGTTTGGCTTGGGGTTGCTCACAAGTATGCATGATTTATTGTTATTATAATAGTACATGTGATGTGTTTGTGTGATTTATTAGAAAAAATAAGAATATTTGACTGATTGCATGGTTTATTTATAATTTCTATTTTAAATGTTTCTATAGATCCCGATATTTTGTTGTCATGAATTTTTGAGGCCACGATATTCGTGTATTGAATGACATTTCCTTGTTAAAGTACTGTGCATTATATATTATTTAATTAAATAATTTTCTAAATACACCATCTAAATACAAATATTCTTGTCAGAAATATTTTTGAATGAAATTTTTTCTTAATTTACCCCCCGTCGGAAGGGTAAATTAATTTCGTACTCTGGCTGCGGACAGACGACCACCTTACTGTGATGTAAAAAGGCAAATTCTAGCTAGTTTGCAGTGAACTTAAATTGACCGCCGAGTGTTTCACCACCCAAAAGTGCAGCGCTCTAATTGGCCGTGACATGTGGTTAGCGCTCCAGGTTTCCTCCTACCCACCATCAAACAGGCATGAAAAATAACCCCTAATGCGCAACAAAGCAACAAAAGCAGCACTGCTATGTATAAACATGACTCATATTGCTGTTGTTTTTGTCCTCACCGCTGTTGTTGTGAAGATTAGGTCTGTGGAAAGCACCGTGCGGCATTAGCCCGCTACGCGCTAACTGCTGTCGTACTGCCAAAAGCCTAGAGTCAACGCGTGTCTCTGGAGCTGTGTTTGGAGCCGAGCGCCTCCAGATGAACTTTCCCTCACCCTGCCTCCCACAACTGCTGTGACTGCCACTAGCTCGCTTACAGGCCTCCTCTGAAAGTGACAAAAAGGCTCTGCTGTGTGGTGACGGGCCTTGTTCTGTCTGTCTCCTTGTCCACCCCCATTTCCCATTCCCACTGTTTCTCTCACAAGATGGGAAGCATAAGAGTGTGTGTGTGTGTGTGTTTAAGACAGCGAGAGAGAGAATAAGAGAGAGCAGGGTGTCTCTGTCAGCTCAGCAGAAATCCCTCCCTAATGAAGTCCTTCCTGTCACCTATAGAGTCTGTTTACTTTGTTCTTCCTTTATTTTGCATAATATATGTGCATATAGGCTTGTTTGAGCGCGTATTTGAGTGTGTCTCGGCTCCAGCCATATGTGACTGAGATAACAAGTTCCACAAATTAATGATGCTGTCGTAAACAGATTTTTGGAGCCATGCTAAGTTCATATCATATACTCTGTGTTTGGCTTCTTGAATATTGCATTATATTAAGAAATATTTTGTGAATTTTTAGGCTGATGTTTGATCTGGTTTCTGTACCCCAAGAAGAAAACCTGACAGTGCCCCTTGTGGCTATGGACACAAATGACACCTTATGATTTTTTGCTTGACGGAATAAAAAAGAAAAATATAGTACTTTCATTGGAAGAGGGACAGAGTTAGAGTAACAAAAATGTCATGGATATTATTTGATTTGGGACCCACTAGAACCCTCTAGCCCTGTAAAAGCACTCCAAACACCTTAGCAACCACTTAGTAATGAAATGTAAACATCATAGAAATTGCCAAACTGCACACAGAAACCATTCTAAATACCTAATTAGGAAGTAATTTTTTGTAAAAAAAAAAAAAAAAACACTCAGGTACGTTGCAGCTGTAAAGCAACACCTTAATAAACATTTAAAACACCTTAGTAACCACATAGAAACAACATTAAAATATTCTGAAGCCACGGAAACACCTTTGCAACTGCATAGCAACAACCTAATAAACACTCAAAACAGCTTTTTCATAGCAACGCCATGGAAACCATTTGGAACACCTTAGCAACCACATAGCAACCACTTAATAAACACTCAGAGCAATGTTTTAAACACTCAGAATAACATTTTCATAGCAACGCCATGAAAGTAATTTGGAACATCTTAGTAACTGTATAGCAACATTCTAAAAAACACTCACAACAATGTTTTCATAGCAACACCATGGAAACCATTTGGAACATCTTAGCAACCGCATAGCACCACCCTAATAAACACTCAGAGCAATGATGTCATAGCAACATCATGGAAACCATTTGGAACACCTTGGAACACCTTAATAAACACTCAGAATAACATTTTCATAGCAACGCCATTAAATGAATTTACCCCATGCTCAGGCAGCTACTCAGAACACTTGAGTATTCTGGTTGTCAACTTTTTGCCATTGACATTTCCTTCAGAAATGGTAAAACTGTATTTGTGGAGGCTACAGCTGCTAACGACATAGGCAACAAGCGACTAATTAGCTCAGACAACACAAACATCATGCCTCCCTGTCTGCTTCATTAGCTTGACTCATTATTGAAGAGTTCACATGCTTAAGATCCTCTCTCGGGCTTTAGAGAACTGTAATCAATAGGAAACAAGTCCAGATCACCTCACAGACACCCGTGAATGGCTGAAACATGAACTGTGATAACATGTTGATGCTTTTGATATCTCTGATCCATAAAGTTTTTTTCTTCCAAATGTGAGTTTATGTCTTGCAGTTCTGACTCTTTTTAAATCAAGAGTCAAAAGTGCAAGATATGAAATTGCAATTCTGACCTTTTTCTTGTTCAGACTTTTTTTAGTGCTCATATGGGTTGCCAGATTGAGGACATGTAACAGGAGTGAGCTCATATAATGAAAGCTGGTAAGCCTAACGTAATAAGTTGATGAGTCGATTTATTTGCATTTTTAATGTCTTTTTGGTTTTTTACATATTCACTCACGCTTTAGGTCTAGTACAATCTGTACTTCAATACACCGTTTTTCAATAACTGGCAACCCAGGGTGTCAAAACACTATTGGATAAACTGGTAGTGGGCAAAGTCACACAGACGAAAACAAAAACAGTCATTTCAAAACAGATCACACCTTTTACAGCCATAACTGGCTGTAGTATTGTTTTTCACAGAAACTAATATGTGAGCTTAGCATGTTTGCTAAATATCTGTAAATATGCTTTCATAAAATGACATACAGCACAAGTTAGCTTATTTGAGGAGATTTATATCAAGATGTTAATTGGTTGTTCACTTCAGCATGCAGCACTGTATCTTCACTATTCCCAAAAGAACCAAAAGTTTCCAAGTTAATTTAATCTGAATAACTAGTTAAACTATAAGTGTGGTTCTGTCCTAAAAAAGCTAATTGAAACTGTCTTTCTTAACCTGGATGAATGAATATGAAAGCTGTGTGTCATCTCAGAGTGATTAATCATAATTAGGAAGCTATTTAGTGGTCATACTTCATAGCAAGACGTCATGTCTCTGCCTCTGATAAAGTGATAATTAACCCCTAATCATCTTCTCTCTCAAGGTGCATCACCTTTATGATGACGAATATGAAGAAGTGGAAAACTGGGACTCCATCCCAAAAAACAAACAGCAGAAGGTAAGAGAAACTATACCATGTGAGCATATTTTTGCCCCTAAATATATTTTTGTCACCATTGCACTGCATTGTGCCTTCCACATTAGTGCCTAACAGAGCAGGTCACCCTATATTACATATATAAATCAAATGCAATAAATACAAGAGGAACAGTGGGTGTGAAATTAATTTTTTTCAGTAATGTTGGGCTCACATGTTTAAGTCTTTGGGTACGTAATATATCTGTATACTGTGTATATTTACTCTTTATGCACACACACACACACACACATATATATTTAAGTAAAATATGTTATGTTTATAAGTGAAATAAATGTATATATTGTATAAATTATATTTAAATTAGTGCTGTCTGACAAATAATCGTGATTAATCACATTCAAAATAAAAGTTTTTCTTTATATATTTGTGTATACTGTGCATATTTATTATGTATATATAAATTCAAACATGCATATATATATATTTAATAACAATATGTTATGTTTTTTATATTAAATATATTTATATATATATCAATTATAAGACACTAAACAAATAAATGCATTTTAATGTAAATACTTACAGTACAAACACATATTTTGTAAAGAAACTATTATTTTATTATCGCACTAAAGTAAATATTTAATAAATAAATATATACTGTATGTGTGTGGCTCTATATACATGATAAGTATACATCTGCAAGCAATGAAATTTTTATATGATTTTTTAAAATAATAGGTTTACATATAATTTTAAAATACATAAACCTGCATTCATTTAAATATTATATCCTTCTTGAACAAAGTTTGATTTGGAGAAAAAAAAAATAATTTACATTTATCTGATTATTTTTTTAGTCTGTTAATAAATTGTCCAAATGAACTCACTGGATAAAAAAGAAATATGTTTTTGCTCATATTCGGCTCTTAGATGTGTTAGGCTCTTGGGTGTTAATTTTGAACCTCTTGCCTGAAAGTCTTAAGCTGCACCGAATATTAAATTCCCAGGTGTGTCAGCTGAGTCCATGAGGGGAACGGAGCACACATGACTACGCCGTATTTACAGTTTGTGAGGATTCTTCCCGAGTGCAGTGTCACGTTCAATAGAGCCGCCAGCTAATTTTCACAGTCTATGAGGAGGACGACCACATTAATCACTACTTTGAATTTTGAATCCTGGCACTTTCACGCAAGGCGGCTTTCCATGCCTTTGAGGGAGATAAGGCAATCTTTCACCATCTCTAATAGAAGGGAAAAAAGAGAGAGGATGAAGCAGATCGAAAAAGAGGGCGAGGAGTTTGTCCACCCTTGATTTGATCCAATCAGCCTAGTGGACCATTCATTTACAAAATAGCTAAAAATGTATATTACTCATAAAGCAACCTTAAATGCTTCGACAGACTTGCCGAAGAACGACTCTATGCAAATGTGCAAGACAATAAGATAAAAAAAATTACATAAGAGAATATCTCTGAACTCGGAGAGATAAGCCACTTTCTGACTTTCCCACTGACGGCTTATAGCTGAGAAGAGAGACTCATTTGCTGTGATGTTTATTCACATTTCAGCAACAAAAACGTTCTCTTTTATAAATTAAATGTATAGTGAAAAAAACTCATTAATATGCATCAAAGACAAACTTAATAAAGCCACAGAATTCAGCTTATTTTCATAGACAGGTATGAACAAGTCTTCTGCAAACAGTTTAGATAGGATTGAAGCAGCAATAATAATCTGGTTTTAAAAAATAGATTACATTGTTTTGTTTTGTGCCTCTTTAATTGCTTTAAAATAAAATAAAAAGTTATTTGCCAACCAGAATAAAAATAAACAAGTCTGTAACTTTATATATAACTAACACACGGTTTGAAGAAGCAGTCAGATATTTATGAAAAACCCGTTATTTCGAAACAAAGATTCATTTCTGACTGAAATGAGCTGAAGACAACATAATGAGATCAGCGGGCGGTAACCTGTCATGACCGTCGACACACTTCATGCTTGGCTTCTAATGTGAGATGCTAGAGGTGCGTGATTTTTGTGGAGGGCTGAACTTTGAATGTCACATTGATCACACTTGCTGATTCGGCTGTCAGGATTGTAATTAATGTCGTTTTAGATGTTCTCAAACTGTCATCACTGGTAAGAGTACAGATGTTCTGCATTGGATCTGTGACTTGTGGTGTATTTTTACCACAGCACCATTTATCTTTTAAAGGGCAGTTGACAGTCATGTTAGCATTTTATTTTATGCACGTTAATACTTGGTTCCCAAATATGAGTTATAAGAAGCGGAAAATTGAGGCCTTGTAGAAATGGGGATTAGATTCACTAATATCGAGAAATTGCTAATGTAGAGAATATTATAAAATAACAAAAATCAAATAGATTAAAACAAACAGTATAAAATAGTGACTTCAAAACAGTTAGATTATTTAACAAAGTATTGTTTTAAAATGTATTTTACAGTAAATACACACATTGAAGAGTTTATTGATATTGTACAGCAAATCAATTACTCATAAATAAATAAATAAAAAGAAAGTAAAGTTATATAACGAAATATATAGTGATAAACAGAAACAATAATTACTTCAAATTAGTTAAATATTTTTATTTTTTAAATAAGCAAATTATATTTTTTTATAGTAAATTCACATATTTAACAGTGTATTAATAAACTCTTCAGACCCGTATATGGGTCCAAATTGTCATTTGAAAGCTCAGATTGTCTTCTTTACAAAGAATGCCTTGCTTTTGGTTTTATGATGTATAATTTTGTAAAATTAAGCTTAGTAATGTACTTGTCCCACACACAAATTTTCGTCTAGCGATTGCAAAGAATTTTTCCAAAGAACGTGTGTTTTTACAAAATAGCCAAGTCATATATCACAAGAAATCTATGTAAATTATTTTATTGTGAGTCAACCACAGAATTTTTTTGTTCTTTTACATTCCTGCTCGTACCACTGCTTTAGTGAGCTGCAAACAGTCAGACCTATATATTATCTTTTAGATTAGGCACTCTTCTTCTCTCTTCACATTTCTGCGTGATTCCAAAGCTGAGATATAGCCATGTGTTCCAGAGGTGCGCTCACAGTGCTGACGCACTTTTGTCTGGCACTCCCATTATAAACAATATTAAACCCCAAAAATTAAACTATATTTACTTGATTTTTAAGTGTATATTAATACTGCTTTTGTACAGCAAATTATATAAAAAATTGCTCATAAATAAAAAATATATATATTTAAATTATATAAACAATATAGTGCTAAACAACAGAAAGAAAGTTACATATATTTTTTTAAATACACAAATTATATTTTTTAATAGTACATTTATATATTTAACAGATATGGCATATGTTCAGCAAATTATAAAAACATTATAATTCAAATAAATTAAACTAAAAAGTATGAAAAAGAATAATTAAACAGTAAGGGACTTCTAAACAGTTACATAACTTAAAAATATGACTATTTTTGAGTTAATTTTGTTGTGAATACAAATATTGAAGAGTATAATAATACTCCTTACAATATGTACAGCAAATTATGAAACATAAATGACTCTAAATAATAAATAAATATATAAAATTAAATAAAAATAAATAGTGATGAAATAATAATGACTTACTGTAATCAGTTAAATATTTAATTTTTATTTTACAAATAGTATATTTTAAAAGAAATATTTGAAATATTGCTTATGTATATATATTAGCGTCAAAAATAATAAATTATTTAAAAAGTAATGTAACAAAATTAAACAGTAATGACTTCAAATCAATTCAGTATTGAATGAAATATTGCATGACTGGATTTTCATTTGAATATATAAGCAGATCTGCTGATTTACGCTGGTTTGATCTGATCATGGTCTTCGTGAAAATCGTCAAACCCTTTTAAATATGTGGCTTTTTCAGCACTGAAATGAACAAAAATAAAAGACATACACAGTATACCCGCTTATTCACGTCTTTGTTAAAGCCATTGGGCAAAAAAGTGACTGAGTGTGTTATTTTTCCACTAACATTGCATGTCTAGCACTAGCTTGTTTTGTGTTTCATAGCGAATTCTGGTGATTTTTGTACCTTCGTCATGGTTAGCAGAGCTGCAGGGTTTCCCAATGTGATTAGCTTAAAACTGGCTCTGAATCCTACCATGGAGAAAGTGATTTGCTGGTGCGTTTGAAGTTGGCGGCAATTTTAGGAAGCCTTTGAGTGGCTGTTTGAACTGCATTTGACCCCTCCGTTCCATCCTTTCAGTGTTTGGTCTGGCGTTCGGATAGTGTTTGATTAAAACTTCACATTAGCCTTTGATGAGAACAGGCTTGTTTTTTGTAGCGCACGCTCCATCTGGAGCTCCGGCCACCATACGGCTGCCATCTTCATTGTGACATGCTCTTATGCCCTCCAGCCACTATAAGAGAGAGAGTTTGGCCAAAAATACCAGCAAAAAACCTGGTATCAATTCACTCACTCTTATTCTAAATACATGTGAAGTGTTTTTTTTTCCCATATATATATATATATATATAAATACAATTTTATATTATATTGAGTTTAGTATCAAATTTAACCTGGACATTTTCTTTAATATCACTAAATATAGCATATGTTTTGCAGAGGAAGCTCCTGTAAATTATGTAAAATATGCATATTTTACCTCCATATTCACTATATTCAATAATATATATTTTATTTATTTATTTATTTTTTTGTCAGAGTGAGCTTCTGTAACATATTACAAATAAACACATTTAACCCTCATATTCCCTGAATACGAACATACGAATAATATAAAATATTCATTAGTATATATATAATAAAATATAATATTATATATATATATATATTTTTTTTTATAAAATTTGAAGTATATGACTGCTCTTTTCTGTGAAGCTTCAAAAGCTTCAACAAAAGAACGCAAAAGCAGAATAAAAGTAGTCCTGATCTTATACATAATATTTTAAGTCTTATGGTTATATGATATCATATCATATCATATCATGTCATGTATCATATATCATATCATAGATGAAATATTTCTTTTCAAGTTTACAAACACCAGGAAAAGTCTTTGAAAAGTGTTTGTCTGCAAGGTTGTATCAGAAAAAAAAGAGCTAAGAGATGATGTAATGGCAACAAGAGAACAAGAAGTCCTGCCAAAACCAGATGACGTAAGACAACAGCGCCTGCCATGGTGCGTTAATACACAGCAGCATTTTATTAATTACAATATTTTTTGATAAATTTCATTCATCTTATCTGTTTTGCAGGCATGATCATGATTCATCATGATACTAATTACATTTATTAGGTTTTCTCCATAAATAGGTGAATCCATTAGGCTACATGCGCGTGCTGCTGCAGGTTATATATAGCGTGTAGTGTAGTGTAGTGACCCGCACCATCTGCTGCCACACAGTGCCACAAAATGGCAGGCCGCGGGGAAGCCAGGCAGCCACCCGAACGTCCATCACGCTCCTCAGCAGAGCCTTTTATGCTGCAGCATGCTGGAGTTTATCAAACACTTGCGGGCCGTCCCGAATCACAGCGTATCAGGAGACGGGACATTTGACTGATGCTGCTTGCAAGAAAGTCTTCCTTTTAGTGAGTCAATTTTAAGAGTAGGCCTGTGTGAAATGAAACACACACACACACACACACACATATGTATTTATATATACATTAGTCAACATTTGATTTATATATATATATATAATATATATATGATATTGTTATAGAAGCGGACTCTTAAGGAGGTAAGTCGAATATAAAGGTTTATTTTCACAGCAGAGTATATAATATACAAAAAAAAATGAAGACAATGCTCAGGGTGAGTATCAAAGAACTGGATGGATAAATGTATCAAGATAACACAGTCTTTCTATTAACGGACCAGAAGGAGCGTTGGAGTCATACAGAGACAATGGAGAAATGCTGGACGGGGGAGACGACCACACACATACACTGGAGGATCCTGGAGCTTTAGAGAAACTATAGAACGGAGGAGAACAAGAAGGTATGCATTGGTTTAGTATTACCAATATCGAAGAGCAAGAAAGCAATGAGTTTTGTCCACTTTGTGTAAATGAGCTCGGATGCGGACTGTGGAGTGGTGTGTGGTTTTATGGTGCAGATGATTGTGGAAATGATGAGTTGCAGGTGAAGGTGATTAGAAGTCAGGGGAGAGTGATGCTGCGTATGAAATTGCATACTGCTTAAGTAGGTACTACACTAAAAATTTAGCCTACTACCCGGTCGTTAAAAAGTACATTCTACTGTATATAGTATGAATGTGAGTAGTATGAATGGAATTCGGACGTACTACATCCGCCATATTGATG